>PVKZ01001274.1:0-12618 GCA_004027375.1 Macroglossus sobrinus
CTTTCTTTCTTTCTTTCTTTCTTTCTTTCTTTCTTTCTTTCTTTCTTTCTTCCTTTCTTTCTTCTTTTTTTTTTTAGAGGGGGAGTGCAAACTTGTTTTTCCTCAAATTGTTTTTTTAAATATAAAAATGCCGATATATTTTACTGTCAGATCAGATTTTTCTCCTCAATATTATACTTGCTTGTCTTCCAAAATTATAATTAAAAATGGAAAGTGTTCTTATTAAACCAATTAGATAATGTTATGTCAGGTTTGTATTTACCTGAGAGGTAGTGTATATAAAATTATAAGTGCCAAATTTTTTATATAAGAATGAGAGATTTTTATTCTTATCATTCGTATAATGATTTAAAACATGAAACCACATTCAACGTCTACTTTCATGTAAAATATTCACCTAGTTGTTATATAAAAATAATTATAGAGATTTACCATGTCCCCAGATGATCATACTAAGAAATGTATAAATATCACTATTTTCCAAACTAGTTTGTAAATTGAATGCAGTCTTTTTAAGGTTGCCTTCTTCCCCTTTCTCTTCCTCCTTCTCATTTTGTCATTTCCCACTCCCTTCTCTTCTCCAGCTCTTTTTTCTCCTTGATATTCCCTTTCTTTTTTTTTCCTTTTCTTCTTCGCTTTATGACCCATTTTTAAAGGATTTTTATATATTCTAAGCTTGTAAAAGTAACCCTGGAGTTTATGTAAAGAGCAAACAAGTGAGAAAAATAAATAAATAAATAAACAAACAAATAAATAAATAAATACTAATATTGAGCAATTTGATCTAATAAGTGCTAAACATTACAATAATTAGTATTGTTCAGATAAAGCATCAAAATAAGGCAAATTCACTCAAAGCCCATGTATGAATAACAATATAGTGAGTGATAGATGTTACCAAACAAATTGATGAATGAAAGAATTGTTCAGTGACTGAGACTAGTAAAGTAATTATTTGGAAAGTAAAAGAAAGGAAGGAAAGATTTCATTCTTACCTTTTTCTAAACATGAAAGCTATCTTACCTAAACCAATAAAATAAATTGTAAACATATTTGTGTAAATTTAAAAGCTATATTATACTTACAACTAAATATCATGTGATAACTGATGATTAGAACCCACTAAAATTGTCAAAGAATTAAAATCATAATTATACATAAAATAAGAATTATAGTTATAAAAACAGTAGCACCTATCATTTACCAAAACCTTACATTGTCAGGAACTTTTCTCAATGGTTTATTTATATCACATTTAATCCTCTATGAATCACATATTACAATCTCTCTGACCTTTAGGAGAGGGACATAGGACTTAGATTTTAAGTAACTCGCTAAACTCTGAGTCATAATTTAAATCTTAGTCTGGCTGCTTACATTTATTAAAAATAACCTAGTATATGTAGTCCTTTTGGTTGTTTTACTTTATTAATATTCTGGCATTGAGATTAGCTTTATGATACATACCTGTGTTTACTTAAGAGGGAAATCTACTTTTAACTGTTGTGTTTTAACTATTGAAAAAAATAGACTACTCTCATTTTATTCATTGAATGTCATATTGGTAGATATTTATATTGCTTGTCGATTTATTCTATTAGAAATAGCTTGAACATTTTCATATACCTGTCTTTTGGCACATATTAAAGGATTCTAGTAAAATTATTGGATGATGGGAAATGCATATTTCAAATGATAATTAGAAGTGATAGCAGCTATTCATGTCTTGTTTCTGACTTTACTGAAAATGTACCTGTAGATTGAACATTAAAGATAACCTCATTTTAGATTTGTTTGAGGAAAAGAAGTTATTTTTCCTCAGTTGGGAAAGTTGTTTCTTTTCCTTTTTTAAAAAGAATATTTTTAGACATGAACCAGCATTGGATTTTCTAATATTTTAGTCCACAATTGTTCTCTCATATGATTCTTAAAATCATTATTTAATGTTCTTGCAAAGGTTTTCTTGCAAAAGATCTTTTAGCTCTATTGAGTAAGGTATGGAGATATAAGAAGCAAGATGATGAAAATAGAGTCCTTTTAAAAATGTCCTTTAAAAATGTTCCATTTTTTTTTGCTTTAATAACAATTTTCTTCTATAAAAAAAAAATGTTCTCCAAATAATTCCTGATGGTTTTTTGTTTTATTCAATATTTCTAAACTAAAATTTCTATTTGATTACTGCTGGTTTAATAAAACATTATTAAATTTGGCATGTTACACCCAGTAACTTTTGAACTCTATTATTAATTCTATTAATTCTAAGGGTTTGTCTATAGATTCTCTGGGTTCACACAATATAAATGTCTATTTTCTGCAAAATGTTTTCTATGTGCATTATGTTTCTTACAACCTTTCTTGACTTTTATTATTTTTTTGCCCTGGCTGGGCCTCTAGTATAATGTTGAATATCAGGAGTAATAGCAAGTATTCATGCATTGACTCTTATGGAATGCTTAAAAAGTCATTCCAATTAAAGAAGATATTTAATTTAGATTTGTCTGTTTTGAGAAGAGGGAAGGAACACTGTTTTTAATACTTTAAAGAAGTTATTTTCTATTCCTGGTTTTTCATAATTTAGTTATAGGCATTAAAGTTTATCAAATAGTTTTCTATATCTGTTAACATTTTCTATCCTTTATTTGGTAAAATTACATTGGTAGATTTTCTAAATGTGGACTATCATTAAAAAAAACTTTTTGTTTATGGTATATAAATATTTTAAGTACACAACTGGAGCAGAAGTTGGTTTAATTATGCTCCATAATTCACAGTATGTTCTCATTGTTGATGCCTACAAGGTTCATGTCTTATTTAATTCATCTTTATTCATAAGTTTGATGGGCTTATGGTTTCTTTACATGTGGTGCCTTTATAGTCCTAAGATGAAGATTATTCTAGCTTCAGAAAATTAGATACCTTTTTATTTTTTTCTATACTATGAAACAATGTATGTAAGGATTGTCTATTACAAAAAATTTTAAGCAGATATTTCAGGACTGGGCACTTATATTCTTTGGTCAATTTTGATAATTTATATATTTCTATATATTTATAGATTTCTATAATAAAACTATTTTATTTAGATTTTTAAATTTAGTGACATTTAAATGATAACATATTTTTAAATCACAAATTTATCTGTAGTTATATACATTTTATATTTGTTATATTTTTCATTTTATTGTTTAATCTTCCAGATTTTGCTATTTATCTAAAACAACTGGAAATTATTTTTTTGATCATATCAATTGTGGTTTTTCAAAAAGAATTTTTTAAATTACAGTTGACATGCAATATTATATTAGTTTCATGTATACACAGATATTCATGTTTTTATTTACTTAATTTATTTACCATTTTCTCTTGATTTTGGTTTTCCCTACATTTCTTGTGTTTTTTCTGTTTTCTTTTTTAACTTATTTCATTGAATGCCGAGTTTATTTTTTTATTTTTAATGTTTTCTATTAAATGAATTTTTGGCTAAACATTTTTCAGCAAGTACTGTACTAACTGCTTCCTATGTATTATAAACTTTTTGAAGGATAGTATACATATTGACTATTGTTTTACAAGGGTAATGCCAATTTATACACACAACAGCTCTACATATGAAAATGCATGATTTTTGTTACATCATTTTTAATCAGGAATCATAGATCTTATAGGCAATTCTCAATTTAAAAAATACAATAATATTATTTATGCTTTAATACAAATGTCAAGACCTCTTATGTAAGGCTATTTTAATCACAATTTCATATTCAATTAATTTATAATTCATTGAGCCATTTCCCTTACAGTTTGGTTCATGACATGATCCCAATTAGTAGCCATTAAAATTTTTTTAAATTTCTTGTTTCACACCTCTTTAGATAATTCACAGTCACTAGTCCTACTTGAACAATCTCCAAAAGAGATATGTCTATAAAAAATTCATCTTTACACAAAAAAATATTATAGCTTATTTATGAGGCAAATCTGTACTATCTGTTAATGATAAATACACAAGTCAACTACTGTTGTGGAGATCTACTCAGTGAAATCTGGTTAAATAACAGTAACCCCTTTGTTAGATACTAGTTTATAATTCATGGTTCACAAGATAAATTGTATCAGAACATTCTCCTTTGAGTTTCTCATATATGTTTTGATTATATGTGGTTCATATTTTCTAATGGTAGGTAAAATATATTGTCTGCATATAGTCTGTATTCTCTACAACTCTAGACTTTCATTAAAATAAAATCTCTGTTTTGAAAACTATTTATTTTTAACTGTTTAATTGTATTTTTCTAGACACATAAATTATTTGTTTTAGTATCTATATCTCTCTGGTGTAGAAATGATTGGAGTATTTCACTTTATTTTAAAACTTTTATGAAGTAGACATTGCAGTTAAATCAGGAAGCTGCAGTTTAAGAGATTCCAGGGGCAAGTTGTACATAATTTCTCATTATGAAATAACAGTATAACTCTTTATTAAAAAAAAGTAACTTCTTATATGAAAAAAATTTTAAACTTAAGTATTATACTATCAACATGTATATATATATTATATGTTATATACATATATATAAATAAAAAACTATGGCTGTGATAATTTATATGTCAATATATTCTGTGTGTTCACAATAAAGGAAAGGAAATAAAATTGGAAAGTATTAGTAAATATGGCAATTCCATCACAAAGCATGTAACATTGAACAAAAGAATCTGTATTAAAATAGCTTGCTTGTTATATTTTAAAATGTGTTCCTCACACTAAAATTTCTTTTTTTAGAGAGACAGATGAATTTATTCTACAGTATTTTAAATTATTTTTAATTACTTTTTGTAAATACTCTTTATGTTAAAGAAGATAAAGAAAAAAGATATGTAATTCTTTATTAAAACATAAAAGCATTCATCTAATTTAACTGAAAAGGAATATACAAAATACGTATGCCATTTTTTGTTCCTATTCTGATTGCAAGTCTTTGTATGTAGAAAAAAATGTAAATTTTTTTTAACATATGGCATAAGTAGACATATAGAAGATATTTCAACCTATATTAAGTACTGTAGAATAAAATTTCATAATACATTTGAATTATATTGATGTGAATTTTGGTCTAGGAAAAATTACAGCATTAGTGTTCTGAAAATTTTAAATATTTGAAATTGTTTCTCTAAATTTTATAAAAACAAATAGTATATATAACACTGTCTCTTTTGCTGTGTTTAGGAAATGAAGTTCTGCTAGAAAAAGTATGAAATTGTTTTTCTTAAAAAATTAAGCATAGCTGTCAAGTAAGACCTTATATCTAAACTCTTTCTTCTTTTACTCAGGATGGGGAAGCTAAGAATTCACCATTGAGACAATGTCCTAAATTTTTAATGACTTTAGTTCATTGAAATTAACTAATGCTCTATCATTAAAAATATGGCATGTCATCTTTAGGCTTTCAAGATTTTGAATTACTGTAGCTGTCTTCATTTGCAACTTATAACCACTGTCTTTGGCAACCTAATAGAATGAAAAAAATAAGTCTTTATACTTTGTTTTTTGCTGTTTTATATAAAAACCTCAGTAATTGGATTCTGAGACTCCATTCACATTTTTATCTCAGGGCTGTTATTGATTGGCCAGTGAGACAGGTATTCTGGAGGGAACACATTAAGGAAACAACACTGTTTGATAAGTGGTTGACAAAATCACTGATGTTGTAATTTTGGTAATACACATCCTTGTCTTGAATTATAAGGCAGAGAGTGTGTAGACCCTCTTCTCATCACTTTATCTATTATCTGTTGCCTTTTCTTGTTCTCATTAGCAACTGTAATCTAATGTGTGGGGGGAAAAAAAGACCTAAAATTTTTGATAGAATAGTTAAGAAACTTTATTTATTTTTTTTACTGGATCCATAACTTCTAACACCACACCCACCAACAATCTAAATATAATAATTAATTTTTTTCTCCATAAGAAAACTTGTTACTCAAATGGGTTGGTAGTTTTTTGCAAGAAGGGCTTCTGTTCTTCCTGTCATTCAATTTCTAGAAGTGCTTATAGAAGAATGAGTAAAGGTTTATTCTCACAGTCTTGAGAATATAACAGCATTATTCTTTAGATCTAGTTTTATGATGACCAGAAGAATACTTACCAATTATCACCAGTTTGTTAATTATAAATAAGAAAACTGATGTTCCCAGAAGTTGAAATTAGAATTGGGCCCAGGACTGGACCATTTGTTGAGATCTCTGAGAATGGACTTGTGATAGTAGCTTCCTGGAAAGAGCTGTCTTTCCTGCGGTCAGACACACCTGACTTCATATCCTTGATTATTGCTTTGTGACACTGGGGAATTCATTCAGCAAATATTTAAATAAGAATGCTATATCAGGCACACACAAAAAAATTAGCTACTTCATTTGAGGTCCCTCTTAGCATTGCTATGAATTTAGAGAAGTGATAGGTGCAATGCAACTGACACATTATAGGCAGTCAGTAAATGCAGTTTCTCTTCATCCATGAATTCTAAATTAAGGTGTTTTTACATTGGTTAAGTTAAGAGTGCAGCCATTAGTAGATGATAGTGAATTATCTTAATATTTAATTTAAACTTTTTCTATGTAACTTTTACTTTATGAAAATGTCAGTTTCCATATGATAGATTTTGGTGACTTCAAAATAATTGAACACAGAATTTTTTTTTTATTAAGGTGTTTAGCTGTGAGTAGTAATAAAAATCAAATAATGCATGCACATAATTCAATTTAATTCACTATTTAATAAATGTCTATAATGTGCCAGAGACCATACTGGGTGCTAAAGGGGCTATAACTAGATATGTATCTATGCTCATATGTAAATCACATTCTTTTTCTTTTTTAAAATATTTTTTTCATTTACAGTTGGCATACAATTTTATTTTAGTTTCAGATGTACAGCATAGTGGTTAGACATATATATATATATAACTTATGAAGTGATTACCCTGATAAATCTAGTATACATCTGACACCATACCTAGTTATTACAATATTATTGACTGTATTTTTTATGCTATACTTTACATCCTCATGACTATTTTGTAACTACCAATTTATACTTCTTAATTTCTTCTTTGTCATCCACTCCCCTAACTTTCTTCTCATGTGACAACCCTCAAAATGTTTTCTATATCTATAAATTTGTTTCTGTTTTTTTATTTTGTTCTTTAGAGTCACATGTAAGTGAAATCATATTCCATTTGTCTTTCTCTGAGTAACTTACTCCATTCAGGACTATACCGTCTAGTTCCATGCATGTTGTTGCAGATAGAAAAATTTCATTTCTTTAACCCATTTCCTGTTTAGAAAAAAAAGTGCAGCTTGCTTAGAAATGCCACATTTTATAGGATTTGACATTTTTTGCAATCAAACTACTAAAAAACAGAATGCCATTCATAGAATGATGTCATTTGTTTCCAAAGACTATTGATAACTAAAGTGATATGAAAATAACAATAAAAGTGTGACATTTCATGGCAAACTTTCGGGGTAAGGTTAAGATTGTACTCCATGAGTTTTCTTGGGGCAAATGGGAAAAGGATTAAAAAAATGTTTTATGAGTCAGTAATGTTCTATGGTATATATGTACCCCCACTTCATTATGTATTCATCCATTGATGGATATATAGTTGCCTCCATATCTTGGCTGTTGCAAATAATGCTGCAATGAACATATGGGTGCGTATGTTCCTTCCAAGTAGTATTTTAGATTTCTTCAGATAAAGACATAGGGTTTCTGGGTCCTTCTTTGTCTCTTGTTATAGCCTATGTTTTAAAGTCTATTTTGTTTGGTATAAGTGTTGTTACCCCAGATATTTTTTTTTCATTTCCAAGAAATATCTTTTTTATCTCTTTACTTTTAGTCTATATGTATCTGTTGCTCTGAGGTGAGTCTCTTGTAGGCAGCATATGTAAAGATCTTGATTTCTTATCCATTCAGCTACCCTATGTCTTTCTATTGAAGCATTTGGTCAATTTACACTTAAAGTAATATAATAGGTTGATAGATATATAGTTATTGCCTTTCTATATTTTTATTTTTGACCTTTTATTCCTCCTCCCCCTTGCCCTTCCCCTCTTCTTCTCCTCACTCTCTAACATTTTTTGTTATTCCAGTTTGGTGCTGATGAACTCCTATAGCTTTGTCTTGTCTGGGAAGCTCTTTATCTGTTCTTTCATTCTAAATGATTGCGTTGCTGGGTAGAGTAATCTTGGTTGTAGGTCCCTGTATTTTTGTCACTTTGAATATTTTCTGCAAATCCTTTCTGGCCTGCAAAGTTTCTGTTGAGAAATCAATTGATAGTCTTATTGAAGCTCCCCTGTGGGTAACTAACTGCTTTTCTCTTGCTGCTTTTAAAATTCTCTCTTAGTCTTTAATGTTTAGCATTTTAATTATGATGTGTCTTGGAGTGGGCCTGTTTGGGTTCATCTTGGGACTCGATATGCTTCCTGGGCTTGCTTGTTTGGGTACATCTTGGGACTCAATATGCTTCCTGGGCTTGTATGTCTATTTTTTTCATGGGCTTGCTGGCCCCAGGACCTCCTGGAAGGGGCCCTGCCATAGGCCAAGTTCAGCCGCAGTATGTGCTCTTCTCAGGGCCATCTGGCAAGAGTCACCAAGCAACTGAAGTTGGCTGCCACCTGTACTGGGCTTAGAAATACCTTGAGACGCCATATAGAAAAGTGAGGCTGGCTGCCACAGGTGCTTGACTAGGGACTGTTTAGTAGGAGGTACAGGGCACACTGAGGCCAGATGCCACTTTTTTGGATTTGTGACCCTTGAGAGATTTTATGAAATTTACAACATGAGCCAAGACAAGCTATCTGTATGGATGGGCCTGCAAGTTGAGAAGAACAGTGTTTTAGGGAGTCACCAGGGCAGGGCCAATGGTGTTGGCCAGGCTGATGGAGACCAGGAAGAGGGAGGGCTCTACAGAGGAACAATGGATTCTGCTAGCACTTCTATAAAGGAGAAAGCTGCCCCTCCAGCCCTGGCCCTCAGGCCAGACAACTCATTTCCTCCCCATATATCCTTGGCACTTTTTGAGCAGCTGCCCCAGTGCCAGAGCTCACTGTTAGTTCATTAGTGAGTAAGTCCATGGGCAGGCCCTTTAATAGTAATGCCTGTTGACTCCTGCAGCCCTTTGTCTCATTCAGCCATAATCTCCACTGGTTTTCCCAGCCAGAGGGTTGTGGGGACTTCTCTTCCTGGCACTGGAACCCTAGGCTGGGGAGCCTCGTGTGGGGCCTAGACCCCTTGCTCCTCTGAGAGGATCTCTGCAGCTGAGATATCCCTCCCAATTCTCAACCACTACATGCAGTTGTGAGACCAGTCCGTTTCATACCTCTGACCCTCCTACCAGTCTTGATGTGGCCTCTTATACGTGTCCCCAGGTGTAGGACTTCTGTTTAGCCAGACCTCAGTCATCTACCAATGATGATTGTTCTGTACTTTAGTTGTAATTTTGATGTGATCATGAGAGGAAGTGATCACAGCATCTACCTACTCTGCCATTTTCACCAGAAATTTTGTAGATCACATTCTAATTGAGATTTAAATGTATCTAGCTAATTGTATTTTAAAGCCTAATATGATAATAGCCACGTTCATCTATTCTAGGTTCTAAGAATACAACAGTAAATGAAACAATCTCTGTGCTTAGTGAACTTACATTCTAATAAGGAGAAACAGACAACAAACTAGTAAATAAATAAGTTATTAATATGTAGTGCCAAGTGCCATGAAGAAAAATATGGCAACATTTGGAGATAGAGGATGACATGCCACGGGTGTGCTGGACTAGATAGAATGGGTAAGGAAGGAGTTCTCTGATCATCTTGTTATCTGACTGGCAAGGGGAGAGAGAGGTTACAGTATAGGAAAAAAAAAAAAAAGGAGAAGAGGTTGTTTTCCAGGCATAGTTGAACAGACTGCATGGGGTTTTGAGTGCTTGATAGAGGAGTGTGGCCTTCTTAGGGAGTAGGAAGTCATTAACAGCTCTGTTTATTGCTTGTTTCTATTTAAAAGCAGAGGACTATTTTGACGAGAGTTTTACTTAGGAATGGAATATTGTTCCACTGGCACTTTCTGGGAAGAATCGAAGTAGTGAAGAACCTGACTCAGGTAAATCAGATGGGAAGTTTTATCAACCCCCCAGGGAAGCGAGTAGTGAGATTGTAATGGAGCAGACTGATACAAAGCATTACAGAATCAAAATGGAAAAGGCTTACAATCTACTATGTATATAAGGGGAGGTATGTTATAGAGATAAAGGATGGAATAACTGGAGATGATGCTGGAGGATTTGAACCTAAGCAAATGAAGTGTTGGTGAAGCCATTAAAAGAAATATGAAAAATAGATAGAGAAGTATGCTTTGGAGTTGGAATAGGTAATTTCAGATTTGGACTTCTGAGGAAATAGGACGTTTTATTTGATATATCCAGGAATCTCATGCAACTATGTGCCAGGTCTTGGGAGGACATGTACAGTTCGAGGTGTAGGTTTGGGAGTAAAGATTTTCAGCATAAAAAATGACATATCTAGGATGTGTGATATTGAAGAAAAGGGCAGAACTGCTAGTAATTAACTACCATGCCAGTAATCAATTCTGAGACATCTGGTATTCTATCAGCTACTTACATGGGAAAAGTCAAGACATTTAAAAGAATAAAACTAAGGCCCCTCCATAGTATAGGCAAAAATCGCCCTATACAAGTTAGTGATAATAATTATAGACAGTAAGAAAATAGCTCTATATAATTTGTCAAAAAAGTTTTGCATACATTGTCTCATTTTTTCCTCAGCAGCATCCTGTGGATTCAATATTACCGTTATACTCATTTAATAGAGAAGGGAATTGAGGTTTAATTTTTTTAAAGTTGCCAAACTTGTATGTGACAGAGTTAAAATTCCAGTCCAGCTCCTCTTACAACTGTTTAACAGAAAGAGTACAGATTTCTTCTCCTTTCTGTGCTGTGCTCAGAGAATTGAAATTGTCCAAACTCTCCCAGCCCTCTGAATCAAAAGACATCATTTAAACTAATACCAGCTTGTTTCACTCTTCAATTCATAAACCTTGAGAAAAACCAGTATTATTAGTGGATGGTGAGGTTATTTATGGTCACTAATGCATTCATTCACTTAACAAACCTTTATTGAACATCTGCTATGTGTTAGGGACTGTCCTACTTTTAGAGATTCAACCATGAGATTGAAATTAATCCTTTCCTCATTTGTTTGGTGTTCAATGAACAATACTAGTAAGTACACAGGTGATTATAAATACTGTGTGAAAAGTTATGTTATAGGAAGTCCATGGTGTTATGAGAACTCAGGAATAATACCTGTGCAGATTGGGAGGGTCAGATAAGACTTCCCATGGTAAGTGATGTCTAAGCTATAACCAGAAGTGGGATCTGGGATGAGCTGGGTTCATTAAAGAAGTAGCAAGGCTTTGAAAACCTAGATATAAGATAGAGTAAGAAAGGCTTAAGGAAAGGCCTAAAGTGGGATACAGTGTTGCTAGAGCATAAAGGGTGGGAGATATCTACATATAAACTCAAAGAGATGGGGAAGATAATACAAGGCCTTGATATCTAAGTTGCACATAAAATTATAAAACCATATATGATGGATTATCTCTACAGAAGACAGAGTGGTGTCTATTACATTTCATGCTTCTGTCAAAATTTTTCTTAAGCTGATAAAGCTTATTGTATAATTTTTTTCTTGGAAAATTACCTTGTGTGAACTAAGGTATTGAATAAATGAGGTATCCCTGTGGTTCCTTATATTATAGTCTGTTAAGTCACTGGTCTTAGGAATTGAGCAGAGGTAGTTCAGAGAGCATGAAAAGAATTGGATTCAATAATTCTAATTACCTATTTCTGTACAGTTTAGTACATTTTTAAACAGCATAATGCTGATCTTCCATTTTGCTTCCTATTTTTTGGGGGGGTTATAAAATCACTAAAGTTTTTATTGAACCTTAGTATTGGTCTCCTCAGTATCACTCCCAAGAATATACGAAGTGAGCTCTAACAACCATAAAATGAAACTAGATTAACTTCTCCCCAATTTTACTTTTATAGTTATACAAATCTGCAGATAATTTTAATTACAAGGGAAATATTACAGGCCAAGCACACAGTGGCATGCAGCCTTTTTATGTTTATTGCTGTTTTGTTTTTCAGTGATACTTTTGTTCAGGAAAAGGTAATGCTTTAGTGATATGTGTGTTTATAAGAAACATTTCTGAAGATGTAAAATACAATGGGAGGCCTGGGAATTCATCCCAGTTGGCTCCCAAAATATGTTATTTTGAAGCATTAATTTTTTACCCAAATGGAAGTTAAAAAGTAACATTTTATCAACAAGTCTACTTATCATAGCAGTAAACACATGTCTAGCAAAAGTCTCATTCAGAATTGAACAAATATATTCTAGCCACTAAGCATAATTCTGCTTTACAAATATGGCCTCATCCTGTGAGATTTTGGGAGGAGGGATTCTGGAATACAGCTGTCTTCCTCTCTCTCCCCACCCATTCCCTCCCCTCCCCTCCCCTCCACTCCTTATCCCTCC
>PVKZ01001274.1:12718-262205 GCA_004027375.1 Macroglossus sobrinus
CTTCCTTCCTTCCTTCCTTCCTTTGCCCAAGCTATTTCAGTTGTTTGAGTAATTGGGAAGGAGACATGGAGGTCTAGGGAATGGGTAAAGCCTCATCTATAAATTGGGAATCAGACCTTTCTTTTCTTAGGAGGATTAAATTTCATAAACCCTTACTTCCATATCTGTCACAGACGCATTGCTCAGGATAAAAGAGTTTGTATTTTTTTTTTCTATACCCACTTTAACTCCAGTGTCCATTTCCCAGTGGCTCCTAACGTGGGGTAGGAAGGGTGATCAACAGGATTTAAAATGAATGAGAACCCAGGCAGGGGAAGTTAGTGCCTTCTTGCATATCTTTGACATGAGAGAACGCTAACTGCTGGCTCAGGAGCAAAGACTGCAGTTGCCTTTCTGTTATCTGGTGCCATTTACTGGCTCCAAGCCTTTGTAGTTCACTAGAGATAGCTATGGGGTGTGAAAGCCAGACAATACCTTCTTTCAGAGTGCAGATTGGAAGATAAGGTAGAAACTATAGTTTTTCTATTCAAATGCCCCCCAGACAGTGGCTGGCTGGAAAAAAAAAAATTTGATACCATACTCCCTAGCAGTGCCCTCCTAGTCTCATACTTATGCTTGATGTCCAAGATTAAATGAGTTAATATTTATAAAGCACTCAGAACAGTGGCTGGCTGACATGGAGTAGGAACTATGTGACTGTTTCAAATAAAATAAAAATAAGTAATCCAAGAGTTCTTTGAGATTTCAAAAATAACAGATAAAAATAGCAATACTTTGTTTCGTGCTTTACATCTCTCCCTTTTATATGCCCTAGTCACCAACTTCTCTACTTCAACTGCCTCTAATTATGACCTAACTGTAAGATGCTTTCTCTCTTCTGTTCAATTCATTTTGAATCCAGACAGCATGGCTACCAAAATATTTTTTTTCTTTTTACCTTTAAATGAAATATCTAGATGATTTATTATAAAAACATTTTATTCCTATAGTATTTACTAAATAACATATTGTACTCTTGTTTTAAGTAGTTTTATAAGTAAGAATTTGGAGGCCAATGTAGAATTTTGCTGTGTCATTGCATATGTTAATATGGCTGAGTATTTTCCTTATATGCTTTAGTGCATAGAGGATGCATATTCAGTTATGATCCAGTTGTTGGAACAAGTAGACTCTCTTTTACTGGGATGGCTGCTGCTTATCTCTTTCCCCCACTTATTGGTCATTTCACTGCTTAATAGTACCTCAATTTTAGTTGGATATGAAAAGTAAGAAAGTAGATGACCAAGACTTGTCACTCTATTTCTGGTCAGGAATCCTCTTCAGAGCCTTAATGCAAAAAAAAAAAGTCATAATATAAAATAAAAATTTGCTTGCAAAATTAAGCCGTTGTTGATCTTAACGCTCTACCATTAACAACTGAAGAGGGATTACCTATGATGATCTTTAAAAGTAGAATATTGTTTTACCTGCCCAGAGTGTCTGATAAATAGACTAGGAACTTGTAGACCTGGCATGGATGGAGTGGTTGACCCCTGTGGCTTCCTTTCAAGTTCTTTGATTCCATAATTTAAATGCATAATTACATGCATTTATTCAGTAATGTGTGCACCCAGACTACTTTCTGCTAAATGCAGACTCCCACTCTTAAATATTGGAGAGAGAAGCCTGTTAACTGACATTTGCAATTTCAGGATGGCACTGTGTGGGAGAGAGAACTGCCAATCATTTCTGCCAACATCATTCTCAAGGAGAGTCTAAACAAAGTTAGGTTGCTCCAATTAAAAGAAGCAATTATGAGTAAGGAAAAGTAAACAACTCTAAGAAAAATATTACCTTATAGTGGGCACTCACATTGAAAGCTGTAGTCTGCTAACTATCATCTTTGTTTCTAAAGCTGTTAATCTGCTTTGATCTTATTGAAGATTTTTATATGAAATAATCAAAAAGAAATTGTTAACCTTCATTTCATAATAAGTAAAATTCATATTAATGGAAAAATTCAAAAGATCTTACAGAGCTTTAATTAGGTCAGATATGTTACATAGCCTTTGGGTTAGAAAAAATATATAATGTATTATACTGTGACCCATTTAGCTGCTTTATTATAGAAAATATTGCAAAACAGCCTTGCAGACTGACATTTTTTGCTAAGGTTGAATACATAAGATGTGAAATTTGCTTTTGTGCTATAATTCAATTCAAACTGTCATAAAATACAGACTTTGATAAGCTTAATCTTTATGCCTTTCCCTATGTGCAGGGGAAATTAAACTATGCACTGTAATGGCGCATAAATGTGTATTATTATCTCTGAAAGCATAGTGGCAGAGTATTTTTACCATTGCCAATAAACTTTGCATTAAATTAATTGACCTTAACTTACTTGTACAATGATGCAACTGACAAATATCTGTGGACATCAAAATTTTGGTTGTATTCCCTAAATAGAAAAATATAGCTGACCCAGAGTTCTGGGAATAATGTAGAAATATTTTTTTTTCTTCTCTGCATATCTCTATGTTTGGGTCATGCAACATAAATTTATATTAGAGAGCCAAAGTACAAATTCAAATTACTTAGCAGTGATAACCAGAATGCTTAGTGATAAAAGGCATAAGAGCAAGGTAAAAATTTCTTTGGACACATGGAAAATGGTTGTCAATGTCTAAAAAAGAAACACAAGCTTCTTCAGCACTGGGAAATTGCTAATGGGACCAAAGGGAAAAGAGAACAATTAATCGATCTCTCTGCAAATTAAGAAAACTACTAAAGATAAGCTTGATATGCTGACATATCTATGAAAAAGACTTTGAACTATCTCTTAAAGGTGTTCACAGGTGATTATAGTTACTTCTGACTTCCAACTAAGAGGAGATGAAAGTCCAAGGTACCTATGAACAGAAATGTACACAGTTTGCTTCAAAAATGCTAAGATGAAAGCTGAAGCCAAAGTTTGATTTAGCTTGATGTCTAGAGCATGCTGGAAAATGCTATCTTGCTAAGCAAGGTAAAGAAAGTAAAATCATCCTGACTGAGCACATCATTAAAGCACTGAACCAAAAAAGCTTATCAATGTCAATGACACATTAAGTTTCAGTAGGTAAAAGGCTACAAGTGTGAGTCTGTCTATTGTCTATGGAACTGGCCCTTTAGGCTGCTGTGGACATCACATCAAGCACCCTGAAGCAGATTCTATTTCATGAACATCAGTTTCTGCCAGCAAATGACATGGTTTTGGAACAGAGCCAAGCTATTGGCCTGAATGTGTTAGAGTTTCTGGACTGGATTCCCCCAGGGAATGGGTGAGAGCTATCTAGTGAAGGCTGCTGTGAGAGACAGATGGAAAAGCTTCATATATACCATGTTGTTGGGCAAAACTAGATTTTTAAAAATTCTTCATCATCACAGAAAATTTCTTACAGCTTGCTCATGCATATATACATGTTCTAACTTAATGCATTGTTGTGCCCACTTTCCAAATGAAAAAGTTGAGGCAATTTTTAGCTAGAAGCAGAGGTATATTTAGAACACTAACCAAATGTGGCTAGCGACTATAACCACAAACTTGAACACATTTTATGTTTTGTAGATTTGTTTTCAACTCTTGCAATGTCATGTTAGCAGAAGCTTAGGTTAGTCATCAAAATATTTTTAATTCAGGCAGTTCCAATTGTTTGCTTTTTTATTTTTGTAGAACACTTATGATGACTTTCTACAAAACGCCTACACTTCTTACCAAACCAACCTGTGTATTTGTCAGTTTTCCCATTGCAGAAAATACCGGAATTACATACTTCTGTATCCAAAATACTACCACAACTCTCCCATCCCCTTTTTTTTCCCATTCTGATGTGGGACTGCCATCTGGTGGAACTCAAAAGGCACTTTTGGTTTGGTCTTACCAAAATTGTATAAACATGGTATCTCAGATTTCCAAAGCATCATTATGACATACAGAAACCCTATTTCTGGTCTCCAATGGAAATGAACCTACAGTGTTGGAAGAAGACAATGATAATGATTATAGCAACTGACAGTTGGTGGAAGCTGCAGGGATTATGATGGGTGATGTATTGGCAAGACAAAATCACTCATTCAATTGTATTAGTCAGGATTTAAAAATATTCACATACAGGTATATATACATAAAATATGTGTACATGTTTGTATGTATGTGTGTGTATGTATCAAACAAGCTGAAGAAAATCACAATGAAAACAAAATGTACTTCAAAGTTAGAGCAGATACAGCAGAGCTACCTTTTCTCTTTATCCCCTAAACATGTACCACCATGCTCATTCTCTAGAGTCCCTAACAGAGTCACACATATGGTGCTGCCTGGGCAATGTGGGGTCTCTAAAACTAGCAAGGTTCAATTTTTGCTGTGCTGCAGCCCTGTTACTCTCAGGGATAATGTCACCATTGCAGAAGACTTACAGTGACAAAGCATGAAGTACTTGGTGTACCTGATCTTGAACTAAAACCAGTATCAATCATCAGTGAGAAGGAGACAGTGTCAGTACCCAAGTATTTCTGAATAATATGTCTCTCCCTGACACTCTAGTTTTTAGGAAGAAAAGGGCTTCTTGTGTGCCAAACACTGTGCCAAATTCATCTAAGCTAATTACATTAAACACAAGGTACTTTATAGTTTATATGAGACATAGAGAGGCTAAGACCTTTCTTAGTCAAACGGCATTCATTTATGCCACAGATAGTGCACTCCCAGCAACTTTTTCCGTATGAGGGAGAGAATGATTGGGAGAAGCTCTGACTTCTTACTTCCTCTACTTTTCTAAGCTGTGACTGTGTGACAGAAGTAACATTTTGAAAGGAGATAAAACCCCAGGACAGATACTTTCATATCCTGTGGGGCACTTTTCTTAAGAATATATTTGTTACTTTGAAAGTAATGTCTTTGAGACTGAAGAATTTCACTATATCAAAGAAAGGTATGCATGTATGTTTTTCATTTGGAAGAAAGTCACAATGGCTATATAAATTGACATAACCTTTTTCACTGTTAGAGTGAGGGTTGAGGTGTCATCTAAGTAACTGCAGGTATCTAGCTGGCATCCATCCCTGAGATATCTACAGTCCATTCACAAACTGCATAATAAGAATGGAACTGTGCTATTTGTCCAAACGTTCTATAGTCCTCAAACAAGAAGTACGTATAAACCAAGAGGTAAATACTATGGGGAAATGATCAGAGCCTCATGTTTCACCAACAGGTACATGATCTATTTGTCATTTTGAAAAGTGAGCTGAAGAGGATTTGGTGACTAGTTGTCCTTGGATTTCATGGGACATGACTAAACCTCAAGCACAGGAGTTTAAATTACTTTAATCCCATCCTAAATGAAGGATGGATAGGAAAAGAAGATAGAACATCTCCCAAATGGTAAAAGATGTCAGGAGAAAAATGTGGCAGTACATCCTGTGCATAATGACTTGACAGTGCATATTTGTGGAGTGATTAAAAAAATACATAAATTATCTTAGTTATGTAGCAGAGTAAGAACTGTATTTCTAATTGCATGCAGACAATCCTTTTAAGGCTGCAGATTTGATATTTCAACTTTTATTTTTTTTTTCTGGTGTATTACACATCCAGTTGGCATACAAAGCATAGTTGTTTTTTTTTTTTTAATTATTTGGAAATAGTTGTGACTTCATAAAAAGTTGTAAAAAAGTATAGAGTTTCTAACTCCCCCCCAATTATAACATCTTACATAACCAGAATACACTATCAAAACAAGGAAATTGATATTGATATACTGTTGTTAACTATAGACCTTATTTAGATTTTACAATTATTCAGTTTAAAAAATGTTATGTAACATGTCTTAATAATTGCCTCAATTATTTTATTGTTTCAAATAGTTTCTCTGCAGTGTATTAATTTAGAACTCAAAAATTTACTTGAAAATGGGATTTCTTAAGCAAAGTCTGCTCTCTGCATTTATGTTTGCTTTTGCTTTTTGTGTGTGTGTTTGTGTTCTCTAATAAGAGGGTAATATAACTTGCTATTGCATGAATTTTTGTGGAGTTTAATGTGATTACTCATCTGCAAAATCAAGACTTGGAGCAAAAACTAAGGTGGCTGTCTTCCAAGTGGTTACTTGTCTTTAGTAAGATCATAATTTTCACTGTTTCTATCTGTGTCTTCTGACTTATGAGCTCATAAAAATTCTGCTATGCCAGACTCAGTTATCTCTTGAACTTTGTCCTCCCCTTTATTTAACCATGTATGTTAAAGGCATGGTGTCATTGGAAGACAGTATCATTTAAAGGAACATTGCTGCTATAGACATATAGTAGGACATATGTGTGTGTATGTGTGTGCGTGCATGAGTGTGTCGTTCCTTTGCAATTGAAAATATTGAGTGAAATGTTATGTTTGTTCAACAGTTTATAGTTTCAGAATACTTTCATGTACAAAATTTTCCTCAGTCCTACACAACTCTTATAAAATAGGCAGAGCAAATATATATATATATATATATATATATATATATATATATATATATATATATATATATATTTAATCTCTACTTAAGCTTTGTGAGTTCCTAAGACTAAAGGTCAGATTCATTCATTGGAAGAAAAGTGGGTTCAGCTAGGAGGACATATTTTTGCCAGATAAATCAATAGAGAAAATTTAATATGGAGAATTTAATATGATGGTTAGAATTAGAAGAGCTAATACAACAACCAAGGGAAGGTCAAGCAAAGCTAAGAGTAATAATTCCTGGAAGCTATCTCCATGACTAGAATGGAGGGGGAGGGACAAGTAGAAGAGGTGGGGTTACTGAATCCTAGGAAGCAGAGGTACCCTATTAGACCAGCGCCACCCGTTGGCCAGACTTAGCTGGAAGCCTAATGGCAGGGAAGCCAGGGAAACTAAGTTTTATACCCACAGGTATTCCAAGCAGAAGGACATGTGTGGAATTGATCTGCCGACAAATGTACCAGATAGTGTTGTGGCAGGAATACTTATTTTTAATAGAAATACATATGAAGGCATGTTGCTGAGCATGAAGAATAGAGGTGAAATGGACATTATTTCTGCTGTGAAGAAATTTTCAGTTTTATAAGGGAAAATCATCATGTAAATAACCACTATCATTATTCCTGCTAACTCATGTATTTACTACCAGCTGACATTTATTGACTACTACATATATTCCAGGAACAATAATAAATTATTTAAATATCATTACTCATTTGACCTTTTGAGTTCAATTTATTATCATTTTCATTTTACAGATGATAAAATGGAGGCCTTGAGAGTTCAGGTATATTGCCAAGAGTCACAAGGCTAATAGCCATGATATAGACACTCTGACTCTAAAATCCATGTTCCTTTCCCTACCTTATATTGCCTCGCTAAGTATAATAAAGTGATCAAAGTTCTGAGATTGCTTTTATGTCCAGGATATAGTGTGGGTACAAAAGAAGTGACCTATTTGTCCTAGGAGGCAGAAGAGACATCACACTCAGGTTAAACTTGGAGTGGGAGCAAGAGTTTCTCCAGGTGAACCAAACAGCAAGGGCAGCCAAAACAGAGAAGCAGTATCAGCATTACATCACGTTTTCTAAGGGCCAGTAAACTTGGCTACTGACAAGTAATGTAGAACTGTTAGAGCACGGTGTGGGAGGAGGAATTTTGCTGAGAAAAGTGAGGGAGACAGGAGCCATGTCATACTCAGGAGACACTTCATACACAAGACAATGGAAAGCTGTTAATGATTGTGCTGTGAAGAGTCCTGCTTTAGAAATACTGCACTGAAGAGTTAAGCACTATTTTGACTAGGAGGATGTTAGACAGTATCTTGAGAAAAAAAATGGGCTTGAGTTTAAATGTTATGCAAGTAAATTAGAAGTGTCACAGGCTCCTCTGACCATTTGCCATTCTTTCCCAGCTTCTCAATCATTGAAAATTGATGTTGGTTGTATGTGAGTAGGCTTCAGCTATAAATGTTTGATTGAGACTTTAATTAATTTGGGTCAAAATTAAAGCAATGGTACCTGAATAAATGTAGTTATATAATTTTATAGTTTATCATAAAACTGTCACATATATTTTCACGCATAATCCTCCAATAATCCTGTGAGTTTATAGCATAGTTGCATGCTACAATTTGTAGATGAGGAAGGTGAGCAGCAGAAAGATAAAACTTTTGTCATAGACCCACTAAATAGTAGAGTCAAGACCATGGATTGGCCTCTTTGTTCAATCTAGAGTTATTGTGCATGTCATTATAATCATCTTCATCTGAATCTAGTTATCTTTGTCATAATTATGCCAGGTACTTATTTAAAGAAATGTCTATAATTCCCCAAATATTTCTTTATACTATATTATCTTTTTATATCTACATACACATTTATTTCTCTTCAGTAATTGATTTTGTGATAAATTTAATATTTTCCATTGGCAATTGTCTATATCTCAGAAATGTCACCTGTCAAGTATATCAATTTCTTTAGTAAATAGAAAGCTTTTTCATACTTTTATATGAGTTTTGAACTTAAATTCACCTGGTTTCCATTATGTTGTAAGGTGTTTTAGAGGTAGAAATGAATTTTTGGTCTGCTCACTAACCAATGAAAAATTATTTTACTGCCTTTGATTTTACATTTTTGTAGATACTCATTTAAGTTATATATCATCTGTGATAAAATGGAGGTAGCTTTGTATCAGTAAAGTAGAAGCTATTCTTAATATTAAAATAGTTTATTCTTGTTTTCTTTTTCTTCACAGAATTTAACTGTATTCATTTTATTCATCTGAATGTCAAAATTCTCTAGATTTCTGCCACATTTTGTGATTTGGGGGTGAATGGGGAAGCATAGAAAAAAAGCTGAATTTAATTATTTTTTATTTAGTTATTCTTAATTTTATTTTTTAATTAAATAAATTATTATTATTATTATTTTATTCTCATCTACCTCCCCCTGCCACCCTTTGGTAACCACTAGTTCATTGTCCATTGTTCATGTCCACGAGTCTCTGTTTGTCCTGTTCATTTGTTGCTTTTAGGTTTATATGCCACATATAAATGATATCATGTGATTTTCAAAGTTTTCACTAGTATGATATTTCACTTAGTATGATTATTTCAAGGTCCATCCATGTTGTTGCAAATGGCAGTATTTCATCTCTTCTTATGGCTGAGTCATATTCTATTGTATATATGTACCACAGCTCATTTACCCAATCATCTATTGTAGGACACTTCAGTTGCTTCCATGTTCTGGCCACTATGAATAATGCTGCTATGAACATTGTTGTGCAAATATCTTTTCGGATATGAGTTTTCAAGTCTTTGGGGTAAATACCCAGTAAAGTATTTAAGATAGATCAATTCTTATTTTTTTGAAGAAACTTCATACTGTTTTCCATAGTGGCTGTATCAATTTAATTTTTGTTAATAACCACATGAGGAAGGGATAAAAGACCCTCTGATTCTCAAAGCTTCATTACCACTACTTATCTAGCAAAATAATTTAGTAATTAACAAGCTTATATTGGAATTGATTTATCTCTGCCTGATAAAAGAAAAAAATTCTTAAGACTCTTAAATGAAAAATATATTTCTACCTTCTGAATTTCCTTAGTAATATCTTGCAACTTGTCATTAGGCTTTATTCGGAGAAAAGTTAAAGTTGTCAGTATCATGATTCTAAAATGAATATTCATTTATGTCTTTCCACATATTGCTCACATGCACATATGTATTCACAGAGTAATTTGTGACTGTGTAGGTGATGATTGGAAAATGTTGCTTTAAAAGAAAGTAAAAAAATTGTGTATATGTGTGTATGAAATATAAATATATGCAATATATAAGTATGATGAATGTTTACAATAAAAAGTATGATAGAAATTAGTTGGATGATTTTATTCCTTTTTTTTTTTTTTTACTCTTTTGGTTGCTGTTGTTTCTTTGGAAATTGACTATTTAGGAAAAATCAGTTTCCTTCTGGGAAAAAATGAATGCTAGGTAGTTTATAAACACTGCAAATTTTCTGAGTTAGAAGACGTGAGCTCCACTTCTAGCTCTGTGGTTAGCTGTCTGACTTTGAGAAAACTATGCCTCTTTTTTTATACATGTATTAGTGCGATCATGTCTACCCAATCTAAAATGGCTTTCCTGAAAATAAATTAAAATATAGCCCTCAAGAGACTTTGATGAACAAGGTAACGGTATTATTCAAATTACATGTTGGAAGTAATTTTTTATGTGTAAATCAGGTCAGTTAGAAGTCAGTTAAATGTGACAATACAGACTTTTTTAGCCAAGGCAAGGATATTATGTTTGTGTGCAAATCTAAGTTATGGTTTCGATAGCCCAGAAAAAAGTTCTAGGAATTAAATTGGAGTCTAAAATCTGAATGCTCAATGCCGGGTAAGACAAGTGTCAGCCAGAGCATAACTTATAGCTTAGCCAGATAAATAACTTTGTTCAGAAAGAATTTGGTAGAAAAATGAATATTGCTTTCCTCTTCTTACCACCTCTAGGCCCCAGAATCTTGACTAGAAGAGTTATATAGGAGCAAGAATCAGGTATCTCTAAAGATTCTTTTACTCAAAAAAAATTTTAAGGTAAGTGGATTTATGAGAATGACTGACTTAATTTCACACTCAGTAATGACACCTGAGTATGGTAAATTGGTCCTGAATTTGTCTGTGTCCTCACATAGACTCTAACCTCAGAGGAGGAGAGTTGGGTTCTGATTTACTCAAGATCCTTACGAGTAGCCAGCATGGCTCCTCGGTCCTGTGAGCTAGAATGCAGGTGTCATTTCAGGGCCCTTATTGCTAAGTTACAGTGGGTACTAGCATCTTATTTAGTGATCTTTAAATTCCGAGTAAGGCTTTGCCTTTCTTTTTCTGGGATCTACAAAACGACAATTGCCCTGTGGTTCTAAAGCCCTCCATCTTTCTGACCTGTTCTTCACATATGTATCTGTGCTGTCCTGGCAGCTTCCTTTGTTCTGCATAATCAAAATTTCCTCTCATTGCTGAAAGCATGGCATTTTAACCCCCTTTTGGCAGAAATAGTTTACTGTTTAGAGTATGAACTGTAAATATATCTCTTGTTGGGCAGAAACTCTGATGATGCTTATTTTCTATCAGCCATAAACAAGGCCTCCACACTCCCACCTCTCACCCTTGTGAAAGCTCAGATGCTTCACAGTTGAAGCACTTCTTGTTCCCTGTTCTACGTTGATGCCTCCTGTCATTTAGGAGGACAGGCTGGATTGCCAAATGGTCTACACAAAGCTCCAAGACCATTAGTGAGGGGGGTAGTGAAGTAAAAGTGAAAATATCTTACTATATCATCCATTATAGGGGTCCCCATATGTTCTCACCTTGGGCTATGCCTGCTATTCTATTCTTGGTTTACTTCTTTCTCCTATACTACTCTTCCTTTTAGACCTGGGCTTCCAAAAAGCCCCATCACTGATTTTAACATACTGATATATAAGTACTGCATAGAATACTCTTTTACATTAATAGAATACTTAACACTTTACACAAAAGTGTTTGCATTCATATACCTGAGCAAATGGCCAGGCTTACCCCATGGACAATGTGTAACACCTACATGACCAAGAATACCCAGCAAAGTAACCCTTGGCCAAATGCAATTATTTTTCTCCAGGAAAAATATTTATGGCCATTTTATATAACTACTTCTTTTCATTTGTTTGTTTCCCCTTATTTCTTGTTTTCACAATTGGAATTACTTCTCGTTATTTTTTCCATTGTCTTTAAAGTACTCGGCTTTACAATTCAATTTAGGATCCTTAATAAATCTAAAACAAGACCTCATGGGCACATAATTGTAACTAAGTAGAGGGAAAGAGTACAAGTGCTTGCACAATAGGTCTTCTGGACTGTTTTCATATCTAGGAGTTATTCTGCTACAGGCATTCTCTACCTGCAGGTTGACAGCTGAACACTGATCTGTAAAATTTGCTGTTGATTATTATAATGCCAACAACTCACAGGTCATACATCTTGTCTATATATTAAACATGTCTATATTTTTGTATTCTTTGTGTATCTATATTATATATACTATTTATATCTATATATTACCCTTTTATCTACATAGTCCAGTGTGAAATACTTTATTAGTTCTATGCAGGAACTTGTTTTATGGCATTTATAATTTTCTTCAATGTTATACACTGTCTTTAAACATTTTAACTTAATTAAATTATAACTCCATTGACAAATCAGTTTATATTAGTTGCAGTCTTATTCATCATTGAAAATAAACCTTCATATTTTAAACATGGAAATTATATACAGTGAATGTGTTATTTACTACTGTCCTTATATTCATGATAAAGTGAACTTTTCTACTGTTGCTTTCTCAAGATGCATCTAAAGCTGTCTCATTAGAACTCTTAGTATTAAAAATTACCTGTGCAGTTTGGGGACTTGTATATGAAAAGAAGTATTTGAGCTAGAGTATTCTGTTTTTTACTTTCTACAATATAACCAAACTAACATTGGGGTTCTTAGATGATAAATGATTCAACTCTATAGCCAGAGCAAATATGAGTCAAAGTAAAATTTCCTAAGGGAGAGCCATGAGCTGTTAACTCATCCTAATGTTTTGATTGTGTGTGTGTGTGTGTGTGTGTGTTTCTTTTTCATACTAATCTATAACTATAAATCAATGAAATATAAGAATCATTAAAGTTTCTGCAAAATGAGATGCAACTTGGGAAAGAAGTTTTTCTGTGGTAATAGCTGCAGCAATTGAGCTCATATCATATACCATTTTGTTTGCTCCTCTATTTAATATTCACAACAACCCTATAAAGCAAGTACTGTTATTGTTCCCACTTTACATATAAGGTGAGGCCTAAAGAAATTAAGTAGTTTACCCAAGATGTGGCAATTAGCACATCTACAATTGAGCAGTCTGCTTTAGTAGTTTTGTTTCCTTTGTAGTTCCAAAGGAAATGCGGGTTATAGTGATGAGCCACATGCTTATTAGGAATACAGTTTCTTAAGAGGCTGAATCAGGAATTGGAAACTCTTATCTGACAGTTAATTCTTGAGAGGTCTGTGTGCAGAAAGGCTCATAGAGGTACTGGAGTTACGCTGCTTAAATCCAGCTTGATCTCATCTTGAATATGACTGTTAACTGTACTCAGATAATTGAAAAGTTTTAATACCAGGCACTGTTGGAATCCTAAGATGGTAGAATATTATATTTCCTCCTTCAATTCACATAGATCAATCAGAATGATCTTGATGGATTTCCAGGGGACATTCTATAAAAAAATTCATAAACTTTATTATTCTTAACCGTAAGTATTTTGCCAATTTTGAGGCTATGTAAAATATTAACTAGAGCCATAGGTGCATACATGAAACCAAGTGATAGGGCTTTTAAATGACATTTTCATGAAAGTGAAAGTGAAGCATTTAGAAATCCAGGCCCCTTGAACTGTCAGGGTGTTCAGTGATATTAGCTATTAGCTGATCTTTCATGCATATGCCATTAGAGACTCTTCATTTTAACAATCACACATCTGAAATCCTGTAATCAGTCAGTGGCATTTCAGAAGAAGGCAGATAAAAATAAGAAGCAAAGGTCTATTTGATAAAAGTAAATGAAATTATTCCGGAGAAAAATATATATCTTGAAATAAAATATGTAGTATAGAAAGTCACAGAGGTCCAAGACAAATATTTTTTTAAAAAATAAAGTTTGACAAGACTTTCAAGAAGCTAGATGTAGCTACAAGAAACACAGGAGCAATTATATATTCTTAAAATAATCAGATGTAAGAATACGGTGATAAAAATGCAAATCTTAAGGTGCTATTAACTAGCTAGAGGTCAAAGCAATGTTTTTCCTCAAATCAAAACATCAGAATTTTTCCTCAGTCAAGTTTTAATTTTTAAAGACTGAATATTTATGGGAAATCTAAAAGCTGAAATTGTCAGAAGTCCTTGAAAAAAAGGTTAAGCTAAATAATAAGTAAATACAAAACGTTCATGAATGAACTTGAAGGTGTCCATGAACACCTTGAATTAAAATGCAGAATATTCTCTTGGAAAAAGTTTATACCTTTCATCAGATTTTCAACAGAGTGCAAAAACTCTTAACACTTATTTCTCTAGAACAGTATTTTTTTTTTCTCCTTTCTTTTTAACCTGTCCATGAACTAGATTGGTTTGCAGATGTCATATTTAATGTGTGTTAATTACTTTATATAAAGTCGTAGAATGATAGACTCATAGAATTTCAGCTTCCATACTCATGTATCTCTTCTGTTTTATTGCCAACTAAATGATGTCTGTGCTTAAGAGCCAGAGGTGTGAAAGGAGAAAAAAGAAGCTTTGGAGCCAGGCAGATTTGAATTGAAAGCATTCTCTCCTATTTGATTTGGTTTCATAAGCTTCTTGAATCTCATTATGCCTTACTTGTAATAATGCTGATTATATATTATAGGATTGTAGTAGATTAAGAATGTTTATACACACCCCCCCTACTAAGATCTTTGTATTAGTCTATGTTTCTATGTTTTACCATTTTATCAAAACATTCTTTTATGTACTGTATTGACTGGAATCTGTCTAGATATAATTTTTCTTGCTGTGTGTGTGTGTGTGTGTGTGTTTGTGTGTGTGTGTGTGTGTGTGTGTGTGTCTTCTTGTTATTTATATATGATAAGTCTAAATCTTCTTAATCTTCTTGTGCCTGGAAACTCCTTCTCTTTTCTAATATTCTAGGGTTACAAATATTCTCATTGTCTTTGTCATTCTCTTTAGGTATTCATATATTTTATGCCAGAGTGTGTATAGTCATTCTCCCAACACTCTTTGCAAATGATTTCTTAGAATTTCCTATTTTTGTCTGAAAGCTTCAGTTAAGCACTTTCTGACTGTGGGTCGTCTGGGAATATGTTTGCTCCATCTTTGAGGTTCGCTGCATAGGTCTCTGTTGTCTTGGTGGCAGTTGTACTATTATGACCCAAATTCAGAAAACTGTGACATGAAACATTTGCTTCTAAAACTTCTGATACAGTCAGTCCAGGGAATACCTTTACCCTTCATAACAGCATAGGCATAATTCTGTCTGGAAATGAAATAAAATAGAATGGATTTGCCAGGGTAAAATTTCTTAGTTGCCTATTCATAGGTAACTTCTGTGGAGAAAAAATAGTGTAAGGGAGAAAAAACAAGACTCTGTATACTTGTATCTGTGCTATTGTATATATTCTCCTTTTCTAAAATCAAGCGAAAAGAATCCTGTAGGTGATGATAAAAATTATCGGAAAAATATTTCCTGAGACATGAAGAGTATTTGTTTCCCTAATTTCCTAGGGTTTGTTTGGGAAAAACATTCTATGACTAGACTGTCCATTTCTTATCTCAAGGCATATCTAGCAGCTGAAGTAAGCCATTGCTCTGAAATAAATAAGCCATAACGATAATTCCTTCTATT
Organism: Macroglossus sobrinus; assembly: GCA_004027375.1. NCBI lineage: Eukaryota > Metazoa > Chordata > Mammalia > Chiroptera > Pteropodidae > Macroglossus > Macroglossus sobrinus. Next base: position 28,213 of record PVKZ01001274.1, read on the forward strand.
TGTTATTTCTATATTTATTTATTTCACACACTCATTAAGTATCTAGCATCATTTAAACACTGTGATAGAAGTTTCTGGTGCTCACAGGAGGAGAACAAGTTGACTCTTTCCCTTTATCAGCTCACTGTCTAATGAGAACAGACACATGAACGAATAAGTTGTGGAAAACAAACTATGTGCAAAAATGTTTAATCATTTAGGAAAGTTTGTAAAGGAAAGCTTTTGGGGAATATTTTTCATTTGAGCCTAAGCAGCTGAAGAACAGGGCCAGGGTAGGGCATTTTAAAAAGAAGGAACTGTACTTGCAGGGCAGAGTAAAAGAGGTCAGAGAGATGGCTGTACACACCAAAACCTATAAGCCATCTGACCTCCCTGGAGGGCAGGGCACTTGGTCCTTGCTACACCATCCTGGGAAGTTATTTTCCCATTTTACAGAAGTGAGAGTAAATGTTCCAAGTAGTTAGGGGTATGACCTTGAGTCTCTTATTTAATGAGTTAAATCACTGACCTTGAACTGCAGACTTCTAGCTGCTTGTCTAGAAATTTAGTCATCTCACCAAATCTCTGCTTACTTTGGCTGCCTAGAGACAAGACTTGTGTCCTTTCATCAAGTCCTGCTCCTCAGATTTGTATTTGGATTTTTTTCAGCCATGTATGATTTTACCTCTGTTGAAGAGTAGATATTAAACAAGGAAGCCGTATAATATTTGCTTTATTAGTAAACTATTTAAAAGCATTTCAGTTTGACTGGTTCTAACCAGTCACCAATGAATGTACATGTGTGCTTTCTCTATTCTTATCATGCTTTCCTTCCTCCTGCTTTGTACTCTCTTGTGACATTTACATTGTTCTGATTTCTAGTTCGAAGCAAGTCTCTACAAGATGCATTTTAAAATTAAAGAATATCTCCCTGCTGCCCCTTTTACAGTGATAGACTTATTTTGAAAATCAAGGGATGAAAAGTTTAAATGAAATTTAAAATAATTCATTAAAATGAATGGAGTATTGAAAAAAATACCCTATACATGACATAAGCTTATAGAAGCGTATTTTGAGTTTGGCAAAAATTTTTGTATTCTCAAGCCTTTGTGCTTTAAGTCTGTTCAAGGTCTTCATATAGATTAGAAGATGAGTAAAACATTGTCCCCACCCTTGAAGTATTCTCAGGTTAGTAGGGGAGACAAATATTTTAGAACACTAAATACAGAGTACAGCAATAGAAGCATATTAAAACATAGAGATGATGCTGAAGAGAGAGTTACTTGGTCTGGAGAATGAGGAAAAATTCCTGAAGAAAAGATCCTCAAAATTGTATTTTTTTAATACTGCAAAAGAGTTTTCTAGGAGGAGCAAGTTAGTGGGAGCAGGATATTCTCAGCAAAAATAATGTTCTGTAAAAAAATATTGATGGGTTAAATGCTATGTGTGGCTCAGGATTTTTAAATCCATTAGTTTTAAACTTCAAGTGTGAAAAGACAATGAGACGAGGTAAGGTCTGATGAGACTGTGAGTGAAAGGCTTTGGGTACCGACTTGATTGCTTAGATTTAACTCTCTGGGCTGTGGTAAGCCAGTGACAGGTTTAAAGCAAGAAAGACAATTGAACAGACTTACATAATAGGGGAAAAAAAAAAAATATATATATATATATATATATATATATATATATATATATATTCAGTTTAAAGACCTTATTGGTGGGTGGGGGGAGAAGTACAGATTTAGATAAGGGACTCTAGTTAGAAAATCACTACAAAAAATCCAAAAACAAGTAAGATGTTTTAAAAATATATATAAACTCATAGCACAGATACTATTACCTAAGGCAGTGCCATGGAGAAGGGAGAAAATTATTTAGGAGGGAGAATCACTACTAGAAACTAGTATCTTGTTGGCTTTGAATAGTGAAGAAGACAGAGCGCAAGATTACTTCCAGGTTTCATGAGTTGAAGGAATAATAAAAAGTGATACCACCTGCAAGATGGGAATACAGAAGAAAAAGGTTTGGGGGAATAGTTAACCATTAATGTAACTAATATTATTGAGCACTTACTATATGCTAACATTGCTCTAAATGCTCTATACAAAAAATAAAACTGTTCTTATTTTTTTGGAGAAAAATAATGTACAAAAAGGATATATAATTCTGGGTGGTGTTAAATGCTGTAGAGAAAAAAAAAAAAACTAAAGCAGAAAAGCAAATAGAAAGAGGTCGTAGCCTGCAAATGCTGTTCTAGGTAAAATGGCTAATAAAAGGCCCTTCTGAGAAGGTGATATTTAAGTGGAAAAATGAATGAAACTGACACCCACATCTAGATCTGGAAAAAGAACATTTTAAACAGAGAAAACAGTCATTACAAACATTGGCAAAAACTAGAGAGAGCCAAAGTGGGGAGTGGGGTAGGAAATGAGTTTCAGTGAGAAAGAAATTGACCTTGCAATAGAGAAGAGCTTGAATTTTATGTTATTTGAAATGGAAACTCTGAAGAGTTTGACCATCAGAGCGACAAGATCTGATTTATGTCTTTAAAAGATCACATTGGCTGTTGAGCACAGAGAATTGATTGTGAGAGATAAGAATATATGCAGAGAGACTAGTTAGAAAGCTAATTCAGCATTTTAGGAGGGAAACCATGATATCTTAGATAAAGGAGATGGAGAGGAATTGAGGAATATTTACATTCAGTATATATTTTAGTATATAGATATGTGAAAGGATTTGTTTCAATGTGTGGGAAAAGATCAAGATAAAATACTAGATATTTAGCCTGTGCAATTAAGGTGTGGGAAAAGCAATGTTTTGGGGAAAATATGGAGGAAATATTAAGAATTCATTTTTGGATATATTAAGCTTGTGATGTCTTTTAGGCATTCATGTAGCGATGCTGGGTACATGATTGGCTATCTTCCTCTGGAGTTATGAGAGAGTTCCAACTGGAAATAATTTGGGAATCAACAGCATATTTGTAATTGAGATCACCTAGATTAGAGGAGGACAAAAGATGGAAAAGAAGCCGAGAGGCATTGAACCTGGACGCTTACTGCAAAAATCAGAGTAAGGACTGCATTAGCAAAGGAGACTGAGATGAAGCAGAGAGAGATTTAGGGAAATCTTATCTATGAATTTCAGTGATAAAAATATTACTAGAAAGAGGGTAAGGATCAACTATGTCAATTGCTACTGACAAGTCAGAATACTAAACACTGAGCAATTGCAGAGTTTTTCAAATTAACAGGATTCTGCCTTTGAATGAAGTAGCTCAAAAATTGGGAATTAAGACCAGTACATATGAAATTATTGTGCAAAAAAAATATTAGTACATAAAACAGGTACAAACCATTTTAGGGGAGCACAGAGAAGAGATGAATCTAAAAGGGAGAATAAGAAGGGCATAAGAAAGAACAAGCAGCCAACTTCAGAGCCGGAAGTGCCCTTGACTAAGTTGGCCTGCTAGTACCTAATAGTTGTTTAATATAAAAACTTTATTCTGAGACAGAAATTAAAGGATTGTGTACTGATGAGGTCATTGATAAATTTAATTTCTGTTTTCCCTAGCTCCATTGGCCTGTATGTATAGGCAAATTAATATATATATATATATATATATATATATATATATATATATACACACACACACACACACACACACACACATATATATACACATATATATATATGTGTGTGTGTGTATATATATATGTATATATATATATATATATATACATATATATATATAGCATTAATTATTTTATTAGCTTGTTGCCCTTGTGTTTAATGGAAAAACTTAAGTCTCCTTTTGTTCCCTGAGTTATTTCTAGGAGTTCCCAGGACATGGATTCATCAAATGTTCTGTTCTTAACAGATGTTTCTCTCCAATGCTCACAGTCATGCTTTATTCTTCGAGACTGAAAGTCTCAACCTCCTTTAGTTTGGGGCTTCAAATTGAGACTCACACTCAGAAGAAAGAGTATCTCTACCTTTTCCTTTCCATTTTTGATCTCCACAACACTGATTAACTAAGAGCACAATACCACTCAATTTTTTCCAAGAGCACAATGCTGCTCATCCTTTCCTTGTGCCAAAAAAGGATACTCAAATGGAACTCATAAATCCACTCTTCTCCAGCCTATCCTACTAGCTTGACAAATATGTCTAGACATGTCTAAACCACAGCAGTGGGCACAGCCTAAACTTTTTGCTGCATAGATTATGGGATATATAAGAGACTAGAAGCACAGAATAATGAAGCAGACCAAAAAAAAAATGTATTTTATAACCTTAGGCAAGGAAAAGAAATAATTTACCTATGCTTTTTTATTTTTTACTTAAAGAAATTGAAATCAAATAAATTTCACTGATACATCTAAAGACACAAAACTCAATTTTGTAGAATTCAGACATGTACCCAAGTCTTCACATCTTAGGCTATTTCCTTTTCTGATAAATTGAAACACACACACACACACACATACACACACACACACACACACACACACACACACACACCACGATAACTGAATTTTGAATACAGTCTAATTCCTTCCTTTTAGTAGGTAGATTAATTTTTCCTGTACTCTTGAATGCAAGAGTGCTGTTTTAAAAGGAAAGGAAACATGGTAATATGTCGATATATTCTATTATGGATACAGAAAAAACATACAATGCTTGGCTAATTTTTCAAGCTTCAAACTGTATTAACTTGTAATATAGAGGCAATAGATTTGACTACATTACTTAACGGATGGGGAACTCAATAAATGTTAATAAGGAGTATAAGATCTCAATATTGAATTTCTGAATATTCATGAATCCTGTGGATAGCATCATATAAGAAAATATTTATAAACATGATATATGTTTATTAAAACAACTTGTCAGATGAAATACAAATCTAATTGAACTAATAATTGATGAATCAACTTAATTATACAGATGGCCTTATGTAGATAAAAATATGTTAGAGTTTTAGAATTTATTTGTGTAAATAGCTGGGAATTAGATTTTTTTTTGGTAGAGCAATACATTCTCTAACCTGTTTTCACATTTCTACCAAAATCTTTTTTTTAAATTCAGTCCCCTTATTTAAAATATTTTCTCTATTTCCCACAGAACAAATGTGAAACTTCTTTATATGACACTCAGGGTCCTTTCCATCTAAACTTACCTTTCCAATGGTGTCACTTGCCTCTGTTTGTCATTCTCTTTTCTATTCATACTCCTTTTTCCTTTTCTTTTTATTATTCTACTATACACCTTTGGTTGAAATACTGCCCCTAAATTATGGTGCCTGTATACATCACACATTTAGTCATCTCTGGGCCTTTCTTTATGTTTATCTCTCTTTTGGGAAGCCTTTCTCTTCTTTATAACTGGTTGATAGCCTATGACTTCTCCAAAGACCCATATCAAATGCCAACCTATCTTAGAATCCAGTAACCACTTATTGACTCCATTACAATTCATAATCTATTCACAGGACCATCCAGGCTACCAGCTATTCCTTTTCCTATCCAAACTTGTGCACTTTTTCATTCTCCAAAGCAGCCAGTTTAAATCTTACCACTTTTTTCAACTCTCCAAACCTACTACTATTACTGCTCATTCAGATGACTCACTGAGAAGCCAGTTGTTAGGTATGAACTCTATCAAATTATACCTTTTAACCTCCAGTTATATTCATGTCCTCACTCCATCTTTTCCCTTTCCCACAAAGCTATGTCACCTTCCAAATCTTTCACTTGTGCTCTTGGTTGCATTTCTTTCCGCATTGGGATTCTGCCCTGTCTCTTATACCTTTGATACCTTCTTTTCTATTTTCTTTTGTCAACCTACAGTATATTTGTTTTTGTTTTTGTTCATTTGGAACAACACTATTTCCCAATATTTCTGCCTCCTTCTCAAACAACTGCTCATTGCTTGCTTTTTATTTAATGAGCAAATGTGTTGAAATGTTAGTTTACATGCATGACCTTCTCTCTATTTATTCTTCAGTTCCATGCACTCAGGTGTTAACTTCCACTGCATTACTGGAGTGGTTCTGAGGTCTAAATTATGGTCTTTTCATCTTTTTTTCTCATTCTTTTCACTTTTCTCCAGCTCAATACTATTGAACTGCCTGTTTTTTCATGAAATACTACTGCCCACTTTTGATTTTACGAATAAATATAGATCTTACAGTATCCTTGTCCACTTTTTTGACTTTCTTCCTGTTTGTTTGAAGCCCAGGGTCTAGTGGGACAGATCTGGTAATTCATGCCCTTCATGAGATATTGTCATTGGCTCCCCATTACACATAATAAGCTTCATGGCCTTCTACAGTCTCAGTAGAATCTAACTTTTGCACAACCTCTTCAGTAGCGCACCAGAAGGCCTCCAAAATATCACATACATTCATACCTCCAGGCCTTGGATTACGCTGTTGCTCTCTGTTTAGAAAGTTGTTTCACACTTTTCAACTTGAGAAAGTCGTGCTTATCTTGCAAATTATCTCCTAAATGTCACTCCCACTGTGCCTCTTGCTTTTCTTGATTATTACACAGAGCATTAGTGACTGCCTCTATGTTGCCTTAGCACTTTTTATGTGCATTACAATTTTAATAAATAGCACAAGTCATATAATGAAAGTATTTTTAAAACTTTCTTTTTTATTACATTATTTCCTCAATTAGATTAGGCTCTATATTAATATTTAAATTTATAGTGCTTAACACAGTTTAAGTGATCACTAGATATTGATTTATTTGATTATAGTCTCTCCTCCATCAAAACTCTTTGGCAAGAGAAATTCTATAATATTCCTCCATATCGCATATCTTTATAAAAGAAATTAATGAAATAAATTGAATAAAAAAATTGTTCTGCAATTTAAATGGTGAATTTGTAGCAGTGAGGAGGAATGTATTTATTTCATAATTACTATAACAAAATTAAATAATTAAATTAATATTTTAAATATAATTTATTTTTTCTAGATATCATTTAAATTCAATTAATACTAATTGTAGCTCTTTTTTCTTTATTTTTTATGACTTCTCATCTCTGATTTTTCATGTTCTGTTAAAACTTTTAGACTATCTGAAAAAATGCCATCTTAAAATGAGTCTATACTCTGAAAGCACACTCTATAAAATAGTGTGAACATTTTACAAATTTTTAACCTTGCCAAAATATTGATAACTCATTTGATAGACTGTTTCTTTACTCAGTCTAATTTTAATTTATTTACTGAATTCCATCCTGCTAATGAATATAACTAGAGGTTTAAGAAAGCCTGATATGAGAAAAATTTTATTCTATTTTACTGTTACCCACTAGAGTAACTCCCATCCCTCAAGGAACATTATGGAATTCTTCTTATGTATTGAAGGCCTTGAGAACAGACATAAAAAATTCATATTATGTATGGCCATTGAACTACAGAAGCAGGTGTTTGAAGCCTGCCTTCACCAACCAGATGAAGCCCTTCTACAAGTAAAGGCTATGTCTTCTGTGACTGCATAAAGCAATTATGTGCTAGAGCCTGGAGCAGTGGTTGTATTTTATAGATATTTGTACATGAATGATTGATGGCCATAATATGATTTTATATACCTAAACTCATTATATTATATTTCTTGTGTAGGTTTAGAATTCTGAGAGTATTTGCAAAATCAGTGTTTATGATTTGATAAAATCAGGGTATTGAAGTTAAGATAGATTAATTTTTTAACTCCTAGGGATTTGCTTTTTTAATATATGTATATATATATGTATATATATATATATATATATTTATTTATATAGAGAGAGACATAATGGTCTTGCCTATAAGTAAAATATAAATAAAATATCCATATGATTACACTTGTTAACTTGTAATCTGAACACTTTGGCTTATATAGTTACAACTCATATTCTTCTTTTATAGACAGTAAGGACCTTACCCATTCGCCAGATATTCAGAAATAAAGAAATACTCTAACTGTGAATTTCAGGATAGGCTTTTCATACTTATAGATTATAACTTTGGATGTAAACATCCAAATTCATATTTTTTTTCAATCTATAACAGTATTAACATTGAAAATCTTCAAAAAGAAAAAGTTCTCATAATTCCAGAACCTCGTACATTATTGGCATTATGTTCCATTCCAGATAATTTTTATAACACTAATTTAGAATCTTAAAATATCTACAGTTTTGTGTTCTGTGTATAAACATATTGCCCAACAGAATTCTCCATTTTACTAAAATCTTTTGTATTATTATTTTAATGATTACATAATAGTCTAGATTTGATATTCTAAAATTTACTTAATACTCTCATTATTATTTACTTACAAAATATTCAAATTTATCATAGAGGCATAAGTCTGTAAACAGCCTGTATTTGAAAGTACTTATAATTTCACATCCAAGTGACAACAACTGTTAATATATTAGAATATGTCTTGGATATTTTCAATATCTAGCTATCTTCCTTTCTAACTATCCATATGAACATGTACATATAAAAATATATTTTGTATATATGTTTTTTAAAATGTGGCCATATAATATGTAATAATCTACAAATTATAATCAGAAATTTTATTAGTGATATATTATGACCAATTTGTGTATTTATAAATCTGAGTTATCTGTATAGTATTTTATCTTTGGAATATACCATAGTTTTAAAGTAGTCCCCTATTATTGCACTTTTAGAATACATTTAATTTGTTACAATGCTATGGTGAGCATTCATTTCATTATAGAGTTGTCTTATTAAATTCCTAAAATTGTGTTAAAGGTATGCATATTTTAAGACTTTGAAACTTATAGACTGGACAGCCTCAAAAAAGGGTTATGTGGTCTTAATATTACTAACAGTAATAATACTAACAGTAATATTACTAACAGTAATATTACTAACAGTAATAATGTAACTTTTTTGAGCATTTAAAAAGAACTCTTTTAGCATGAATGACTTAAACACATTATAAAATATTTTAAATAAACACAATTTTAGTTATAGATAATGTGAGATAATGGTTATATAAAATAGATTTTTTAAGATTACATTGAAATAAATAGCATTTTTTTTCTTAAGGTGACAGTGATTAGTGATATATTCTCTGCTTGCTACTTGATCATAGATTACAAAATAAAAATGAAGACAGTATGATAATGATGCACAAACAATAGCATCTTAATTATCAGTAGCTTGTAGATGAAGTTCTTTCAATTTTATATTTTAAAAATTGTTTATGTGTATTTCAGTTGAGTGAGGGCTCAGAGTCTGAAACATTTTTTAAAACCAAGTAATTTTTTTGGGGGATACTATCCACTTTATAAGTCAGAACACTGAGAACAGCTCATTTGGCTAAATTTATCATTAGGTGATAGGTGAAGGCATTTTAGGGATTGAGTTGTCAAAACATTTAAGTATGCAAATTACAATTTGCTTTTCTTTGAATACCTAGTCACAATAACTTTATTGTGCCTTTAAGAAAGCTCTAAAACATTTGTAAAATTGGTTCAGTAAGAATATTCAAGGTCAGATAGATCTAATTTCTTTTTTATATCTGGAAAAAAATAAAGCTAAATAAAATTAAATCAGGCTCCCCTGATTCCAGTATGGTAGTTTCTGACCTGTCATTTAGTGGTGTCAAAAGTACAGTCAGGGGGAGAAGTACTCGTTTTGGTGATATCATTCATCACCTTGTCAGTTGAATACAAAGTAGAGATTTGGCTTCCATTTCAGATAACGTCATTGGAAAATTCTCAGACTCACAGGCTTGTTACCTGTATAGTCTGATGAAAAAAAAAAAAAACTTTTCAAGACCTTTATTCTGCTTCCCCTAATTGTACATTTATTACATTAAAATTTTTTTTAAACCTAATCCATTTTCAATTCTATGTAGATTGTATGTTTTTTCTTCAAATAGTCCATTTTTGCATGTAAGTAATACACAATATGAATGGATAAAATGGAAATATCAAGTTAGACTTCAAATATAATAATTGTATAATTTAATAATATTTCTCATAATATATTAATCATGCAATACTATACAAGATAACTCATATAAAGTACATTTTGTATATATTTAGTGGTGGATATCATTAGGAAGAGAGAAGAAAAAGGAAGAGAAGGATGAAAGGGAGAGAGAGGAAGAGACAAGAGAGAGAAAGAAATATAATGAATGCATGATAAATCAAAGGAGGTCCTTTCACTGGGAGCTGTTTTCAGAGAATTAGCTACAGCAGTATTTTTCCAACTGTTCTCAGAGAACCACTTGGGAAAAGGGGAACACTTAACGCTTGTTAAAAATTAGCTTCCTGCATGCTACTCCATATCTGCTAAATCAGTTTCTCTTGAGATGGCATTCAAGGATCTGTATTTTTCATGAGCACCAAAGATGATCGGTGTCTACTGAAGTTTGAAATCTATCAAACTAAAATGTAAAGTTAATTGAAAATTCTGACCTGTTGTCTAATTAGAAAAAATTGTATTGACTTAGAAAATCTATTCATATATTATCACTTGTCATCAGTGTTAAGAAGAGTATAAAGCATATAACTCTAAAAAAATAAATGCTTTATGGAGAACACATTGGAAAGCCGTAACTGGAGGACTCATTCACCCTATTCTGTTTACTACAGTTGGAAGGATTATCCTTAATACTCAATGAGGAGAATTTTAAGATAGAATAACTTTTTACTTACCGAAAATTTTCTTACAAGCGAAGCTAAATGATGAGTGTAATTAATGTTTAAGTAACACAATAATTAAACTGTGTAGGTATAGCATCTCTCTGAATTACTGAATCATACAAATTATATTAATTTTAATACCAAATATTGTTTGCATGTCAACATATTTACTATAAATCTATTGCTACTGGAACATATTAGCCCAGGCAAATATTGTAAATACAATCTAAATAACATAATGGTGGTTGATTATTATGAATAATGATTTTTCTTAAATTAAAAAAAAATACTTTGGGGAATATTTTAATTATGACTTCTGAGAGTATAAGTTTATTTCACTAGGTAATTTAAATAAATTTCTTCATCTAAGAAAAAAATTAACATGAAGAGAATAAAAAAGCAAGAGATGAATTTGCAGTCCCAAAGGTCAAATGCTAATTTTGGATTTCCTTCATTTAAAAAAATATTACCGATATCAGTGTCAAAACTATTGATTATTAATGAAAAAACATACTTACTATGGAGCTATTTTTTAGACATCTACATTTTAATTTGTGTTTAAAACATATTAATCTTTGCCTCTTTTCCCTCCAATGTTGGAAGTTGAATTGCACATGAAGATATTATGCAAATCAAGAAAATTCTTTCCAAAGCTCTGAAAATTTAATGTCAAAAAATACATATTTTAGCATATATTATTTAGTGAAAAGTTCACTTTTATATTTTCTGCAAAAGTGCTCCAAGCTTTGGAGTAAGAAAATTTTCTGGGTCCTTGGTTATAACATATATTTTAGAAGTTTTAACTTCCTTGTGGTTGTCCAAAGATGTTAATTGACTTTTTTCCAGCATTGCACCAATTTTATTTTCATTCTGTTGTTCTTGTTAGCATTTTTTTTAATCTAAGAGCATAAATGGAAAATCACTTAAAGGATCAGTGATAGACAACCAGCTTTTTCCTGGTCAATTATTTAGGCTGTGTTGGGAGATTGATTTCTGAGGGGTATGGGACATGTCAGAATCCTTAGAGTGGAATGGAATAGGCTGTGTATAATTTAAAATGGTCCATAAATACTTAAGAAAATAATTACTGCCACAATCACCATCATTAGCCCCTGCCTAGTGGGATCATTGCCCTGGACACTACCACAGTGCTCATACCTTTCGCTACTTACCATGAACATGGCATGGCATGAAGTAGGTACTTATCAAAAAAAAATGACTGAGTTGTTTATTTGTGAGACTGGGCATACAATGCAGTATGAAGACCATTGCAGTGAAAATCAGGAGAGTGACTTCTAGATAGCACTGTCTCTGACTATTCTAGGCCTCAGTTTTCTCCTTTGAAGAAAAGTGGTTTGAGGTAGATAAGTTTGAGTGTTTTCTCCAGTTGCACAATACACACAGGTTTATGATAAGAAAAACACAAAATGTGGTGATGAGATAGACAATGATTAGATCACAATGAGATTGAAAGTTAATAAAAATTAAGAAAGGATAAGTAGAAAAATGTGAAAAATCTAAATTTAAACATGTTTGTGATAGAAAGAAAATATCTAGAATGAGAACAATAGAAAGATGAATTATGAACATATCTTGGTAGAGGGGTCAGGTAAAAAAGAAAAAATCAATACTTTTCTCTAAATTTGTATGTGAGTAGTTAGAAAACAAATTAATAAAATTATATTATGAAATATGCTTTTCAGTACATCTGCTTTAGGAATTTTAACCATGTTTTAATAATTATTTAACAAAAGTAACAATGTAGATTCATTTTTTGTAGTTTTTTATTCTTTGTTTCTTTATAAGGGCTATTTTAAATATAAAGATAATCTTCCAAAATTGGTTAAAAGCAAATAACTCCATTTAATCTCATACGGTCAGTAGATTTTTAATACCCGAATATACTACTATTAATCTTTAATTTATTATCAACTCAACACCCGTTTCTACTTTCATTATTTTGGTTTACACTTTTGTTCATATAATAACTATTTGAGATAAGAACAGTTTAATTCCTAAGTATCTACTTTGTAAATATATGTATCTTGAAGTTTAAATACTTTTGTATATTAGATAATTCTATCAATTGCCAATTGTAATAGAGGAATTTTAAGTACTTTAATAGTGCTTTACAGATAATAGTAACACTGTCAAGATTATTTTTTCTTTGTACCTTGCCTATTGTGAACAATTCCTTTGGTAATGATTGTGCAAATCAGTGGCCTGTATAACACATTAAGATTTATTTCCATTCAGAAGAATCATTTATTAGGTGCTTAATTGTGAATGTTGTTCCTACCAGGCAATGTAGAAAGATTGCAACTTAGGGGTTTATTAAGAATTGAGTCCAGGGAGTCTAAATGCTCTTAGTGTTGTCAGTATGGCACACTTCTTTTGTACCTACTTGGCTAAATTGTGTTTGGTATTGTCAGCTAAATATATTAAATAGTCATAGTTACAAACAAGCTTTCAAAAATAACTGGACCTAATATTACCTTGTAGCAGGTATGTAGGTGTACATTAACCTAGGGGCATGTAGGAACCAGATGATGAAAAGCATTTGACTTGACTTGAATAATGAAATGCTTTGTTTCATATCCCTTAGCCAATCTATCAGGGCCCCTTACTCAAATGCTTTGAGTATTCAATACAGAATTAAAGTTAGAAGGTAAATTTCAGTTTTTAACCTCTCTGTTTATGGTATTCACAAGTTAAATACTGAATCTCAAAAGATAGGCCTCATTTATTTCTGAATCTTATAAAAGGTAGTTACAGCATTGACATAATTATCCAATAGGCTAAATTTTTCAAAGTAAACGGAAATTTTTAGTATTTATAGAAAAAGTAAGACAGCAGCATTCTGTGTAACTTTATTGAGTTAGAGCTTTCTTATCAACTTCCTAAAAAGAATGTTTATTTCCTTAGTATGATTTTTGTTAATTCAGAAATAATTTTAGTACTAAACATTCAAGATACCCAAATATGACCAATTTTATTATCAAGAATACTTATATATGTCCGTGTATATGTGTGTAGTCCTTGTTTGATATAATAGTTCCATGAAAATTTTTCTAAATTGTGATACAAAGAAAAACAAAAAAATCACTAGCCTTAAACACATTTTCAATGTATAATTGCATAAAATAGAGATATGTTACAGATACACAGCCAAAAATATTTCATAAAATTTTAATATTTGCATTGCTTTATATTTTTCCTAAAAGAATGTATTAATTTGGTTGATATACATTAATCAACATTTTGACACTTTTTTAAAAAATGTCATAATAATGCATATATTTATCATAATCAGATTTATAGAATTATTCACCACTCAAAATTATTTTATATGTTGTCTTTTAGAGCATCATTAAGCTTTTCAACCGAAATAGTAAGCAATCAGCTCAATGTATTATCCTCCTCAGAATTAAGAATTTTTAAAATATTTTGCAGTTTCTCAGAAGTAATCATGGCCCAATATGTCATAATTTTAGACTATAAAAATACTTTAGAACAAGTATTTTTTAAAAAATATGGTAACAGGAGACAATTGACTTTTGACATTGCAGTTTATTTAAGTTAAACCTTTAAAATAGTGTCTGTTCATAGTGTTTCAGAAATGGAAATAGCTTCCATTTCTATTTGTGCAGCATATGCTTTTTTGGTTTTAAACTGGTGAAGATAAAAAAAACTGCATTTTGAAAGAAATCCTCAATCATGTAGGTAGGTAGGTGTGGGGAAGGTGTCTCCCAACATCCTTCCTTCTGTTTTTAACTTTGAAAAGTACTAAAGAAATCAAAGAAGGATCCATTCCTGGAAGAATGGAATCAAGTCAAAGATCAAATAAAATTAAATACCATGAGTAAATGCTTCTATTTGAAGGTACAAAAATGAATTGATATGAGAAGAAAAGAATGTTATTTTATAGATTTTAAATTAGCAAAATAAATTAAATTGACTTTGACTAATTAATTTAAGCACTCTGTAATATACCAAGATGTGTTAAATCTCAAATTAATTTAGAAATACTTAGTTTAGAAGAAGTAGCCAGTGCTTATTGAAATAAAAGTTATGATTATTTATTATGAAAATGATTAAGAATCTGCACTGAGTTATGACACTGTTAAATAGAGTTATTAGAAAGCATAACAGAGTATTAATATCTAATTATATAAAATTGATTTCTAATTAGCTCTACAGGAGTGCAAAAGTAATTCCTGCAATATTAATGACAACTAGATTAAAGAGGGAAGCTTTTTCTCTAATTAGTTTGGATTGCAAATTCTTATTTATGAAACAAATATATTCTTTATTTTTTTTTTTTATAAATGCTATGGTTCTTCAGCTACCTCTTCTACTGAATTAAAGGTTTAGTTGTATTTTTTGCTTAAAGTTGTAATGTAATCATGCAAAGAATACAATGAAAAAAAAAAAAGACAGACCCAACCCTAAAAAATGTGTGAATTGTTTGTAACTGATATTTGGTGCTCCCTTTGTTTCTTTTAATTATGTATCCTAATCCTCTTTCAATGTAAGAAGCCTTCAGGGACACTGGCTGCATCAGTACTATCTGTCCCACCTACTCAGCTCACCCTTCTCATTCCAGGCCTGGGTGTTAACTTCTCTTGACTCTCATCTCCTCATCAAAACTCAACTCTGTTAGACACAATACCATTATCTCTTTCTAAAATTTCTGTTGACAGCTCACTAATCAAATATGTATCTTCTAAATGCTGTTCTTCCATATGTAGAGAAAATTTTCTAATCCAAACAGACTTCTCAAGATAAACACTGCCTTTAATCTTCACAACACCCAATATCTTATATAATATATACTTATATTCCATACCTTTCTTCCTTGTTAGACTAAATTTATGAATGTATAGAACATCTGTTTCACTCACCTCCGTACTCCTGGAAGTCAAACCCAGCAGCACCACCACATGGTTGGCCACTCTTGGCATTTTATATTTATTGAATAAATGAGAAAAAAACTCAGTATCTATCTAGACATAAATGCCAGTAATTAAGTGTTTATTACTTTTTGAGGTAATTAATGGCGAAAAGGTACTTATTCTTTCCATTTTTTCTTGTGTGCATAAAATTTGTGACTATTACTCATTTTTTCTCTTTAAGGAATTACTTTTATTTCTTTAGCAAATTCCCTCTCTATATCTTAATATTCTTTACCAACTGGTACCTCTCTACAGTATAAAAAACCTGTTTAAGTGACAACATTATAAGTACTATGTATAGGAAACATCTAGTGAAACACCCATCAGCAACCACAATGTCTTTACAATGAATTTTCTAACAATGCTTACTTAAGATGGTTGTAAAGTTTTAGTAAAAATGTTTGTGAACATTTTGTGCCTAATATCCATGGTAAACCCTAATTAAACTGTAGCTATGATTGTATATCATGCTGATTTTCAGACCCAAAGTTTTTGTGAGAAGCAGAGGCAATTAAAAAGAATGGTTATAAAATGTAGGAGAGTTGTATGGTAGAACTTTTTGATAAACAAAGTGATCTATCTGGTTTCTACCATTTCTGTTGTCTTCTACCAGCTCATTACTATAAAATATCTGTTGTGCTTTTAGTTTAAATGTTTAATGTCATGATTTGTAACTTTAGCTGGAGTGAAAGGAGATAGAAAAGAAAGTGAGTTACTGTTTGTTTGTTGTTATTGTTGTTGTTGTTTTTATAAGCAGCCAAAGCTCATGGAACACAATAGCTTTTTGCTCTAGTAACTGGGACCAGTTCCTTCTCTTTTGTCATGTTAGGTGAGAAGCTCCCAGACATAAGGCTTTAGTGTAAGAAGAATGCAGATCATCTGCATGGTTCTCTGGACCCTCAGTTTTCTCCATCTGAACACTCTCCTTACAATGTGAGTGAGAACAAGCACACACTTGGAAGTTAGGTACAGCTTATTTACTCTTACCTACCTTTAATGTCACCATACCTTCAAGTAAAATTAGAAGCCTGGTTCCCACTTCCATTAATAAGAATTGAAGGAATCCTGGATGATAAGCACCCAGCAGCACTCATGGCAAACAGCGGATCTTCAAGTCATTGGTCTCTTCTCTTTCCTTTTCCAACCCTCCATCCCAGCCATTGTGATGTGTGAAAACACTCTTTAGAGAAATGAAAGAGTTTAGTTTGATGGAGAATAGAAGAAGGGGAAATTTTTTAGAGACAGCGGTGTATCTAACATGAAACCTTCATTGGAAAGGAAAAAAGAAGTTCAAGTCCTGGTTAGTCATCCCAGTAGCTATGTAATCTTGGGCCCTCAACATTTTATGGACCTCATTTTTCTCCCATAAAATGTGTTTAATTATGTATCACTTGCAGCTCTAATTATCTACTATTCTATAATGATCTATCAGGCCTTGATATCTTCAGATAGATAAATTCAAAGAAATGTTATAAGGTTTCGCCAGTATAAAAGTTCAAAATAGGGAAAATTCAAGGACGAGAAAGCCTCTCTATTTTTTGTTATATTTTCTAGATTTTCCCTCTTTCAAATTCTTAAAGAAATCCAACTCTGTGGAAAGATAAATTTCAAAAATATCTAGTGTTTCCATAAAAGATTGATAAGTACATGTTTCAGTATAGAAAACATTTGACTTAAAAGGAACAATGCACATGGCAGATGCTTCTTTATCTTGAAATTTCACAGCTGTCATCTGTTGCAACAATGATGGTTGAGTGAGCAGAATATTGTTTGTTCCACTAAGGAAATTATTCAGCCTTCAGTATATAAAGACATCTTTCATTTTTCTCACCTTAATTCTAAAGTGGTGGAACAAGCCTATCTTCATTTATAACTAGCTGCTTAATGTCAGTTAGATGTCTGTCCATGACATGCACCCCTTTAAAATCTGTCTTTCACCTGTTTCAGTACATTAAAACTGCTTATTCCCATTGCAGTGACCATCTAACTGCCATTCAATTTTTCATTTCCTCCTTAATATTTGTGCACTACTTAGTGCTTTCCCTGCCCCCCTTCCACCACACACACTTTTTTGAACTCCTCTGTACCATCTTGCATTCCCCCTCAATTTCTTGTCTCCTTTCTTAGCCTGCCTTTCTTCTGTCTGCAACTAGATTGCATCCTCAGATGATTGCACTTGGTCTAACGTTCCTTCCTAGTGTACTTATTCACTCCCATAAACTGAGTTTAGTTAGTACCCCTAGGGCCATGACTCCCAATCCCTGTGTGTAGTGCTGACATCTCCCATATATATCCAGTTGCTGTTGGGTATTTCTGCCTGGAAGTACTACTGAACACCTCAAAGTCCCAAATCCCAAGGCAAAATTTACACCATTCCCCCATGGAAATTTATTTCCCCTTAATAGATACTAGTTTTGAAGTTACAAAGCCAAACTTCACTGTCTCATTACTTTTTGCTTGTTTGCTTTGGGCTCTGGAATTTTCCTCCATGATATTTTTTTCAGCCACTACTTTTTCTCCAATGATTACTGTCCAGCTTCTATTACCTTTAGTCAGAGCCACTGTGTACTCTTGTAGTTAGATTGACATCATCTCTTTTTCTATCTACAATTGCCCTACATCTCTGCTAAGATAGACTTATTAATTATTCACATTGATTGTATAATTTTCCTTCAGTATAGCTTCTATAGCCTTTTGCATTGACCGGGCATTCAAGGCCCTATACAGAAAAGCTGATCTACCTTATATCCAGTACTCACATTTATGTTAATTTAATTTAACTCAGTTAATTCTATTGCAGCTATACATACACATCTCTCTACTTCGCTCATTTTTTCTCTTCATAAAATTCTCCCTTCCTTTTCATCATCATAGTTATTAAAATAATTCTCTACCTCTTTTCCTTCCTCCTTTTCTTATTTCCTTGATTACTTATTTTTGTTTTCCTCCACTTTATTATTTTTTTTTCAATTCACTTACTGATACTTTTATTTATTCATTTGTCCACTTATTTGACAAAATTTTATTTGACTGTTTATTGTGTGCCTGGCAAAATTTTGGATATTAAAAATAGAAAGTTAAAACAAAACAAAAACCATACCCTATTGCCTCTTGTGGTCTAGACAAACAGATAGATGGCACTCAAATCGTCACATACATTGTGGCCAGTACTGAGAAGATAAAGTACAGTGTTAGGCTGTCCTTTATAGGCCTAGTTTGTGTTCCAGGGTTTCTTCAAATACCACCTTTTTTCAGAAATCCCTTTCCAGTCACTCGGCCAGGATTTAAATTTTGTGCCCCAATAAGAAGGCGAACTTTTTTTTTAATTGCAGTTGGTATACAATATTATATTAGTTTTAGATGTACAACAAGGTGATTAGACATTTATATAACTTATGAAATGATCACCCCAATAAATCTAATATCCATCTGACACCATACATAGTTATTAAAATATCATTAAGGGAGGGAGGATGGGGGAGGGGGAAAATAAAAATATAAAATGTTAAAAAAATAAAATAAAATATTATTGACTATATTCCTTGTACTGTACTTTACATCCATATGACTATTGCCTCTTATCTGGCAACCATGAAAATGTTCTCTGTATCTATGAGTTTGTGTCTGTTTTGTTTGTTTGTTTTGTTCTCTACATTCCACATATAAATGAAATCATATGGCATTTGTCTTTCTCTGACTTACTCAACTCAGCACAATATTCTGTAGGTCTATCCATGTTATTGCAGATGATAAAATTTCATTTTTTATGCTACTTAATATATTTTTCAATGATATGACTTAAAGCCCTCACTTGTATATTATTTGATTATATAAAAATTTTGAGTGTTGAGTGAAATGGACCATATATATGATCTTCCTCTAATTTTTTAAATCTTTACAAAATCCATCATACTATCATAAAAATTGAAAAAGGCTTAGAAAAGAGTTGCTAATTTAAATAAATTTGATTGATAATAAATCTACATTATTTTATTTAAATTTTTATTGCATTAATGAAGTTTCTGACATGTATTTTATTTAAATACCAAAAAATTTAGTTCCGTCATGCAACTGGATATTTGAAAAGCTACAGATAATACTAGTTAAAATGTAAATTGTACTTGGTATATAGCTGACACTTTTTTTGACATAGATATTATTCTATTTAATATTCTACAAAAAAACACAGGATGTCAACACTATTATTATTTACATTTACAGATGGAGAACCTGAAGCACCTAGAGTTTATATATATATTGTCCAGCATCAGACAGCTAGCTAATTCACTAAGTCTGACTCCAAATTCTGTGCTCTTAAAAAAGTGGCTCAATTGGCTCTCCTACATGTATATATGCCTGTGAGATGAGAAAAAGGAATGCTGATGGCATTTAGAAAATAAAGAAAAGTAAGACTAATTTCAAGTATGTTTTAAAATATATTAAACACAATTTAATAGTCAACTTTTTATGTAACCAATCTAATCATCTCCAAAATGATGAATAAGAAAATTAAGGAGAAGGCATTTAAAAAAAGGAAATTAGGGGGAAAATGAAATAATTATTAATTATTAGATAGAATTTTAGAATTCGTCAGAACACCATGATCAAAAGCAGCCTGGTGAGATTATTTTGATGTAGAAAATCTAGTTCCCTTTTGACTACTTCTTTCTTTCTTGTATTTGTTCCATTTGAAATACCTATTATTTAATATATTTGAGATGCATTGTCATAATAAGAATAGTTTTAAAGCTTTCTTCAAGTAGAGTTATTGTGTCCTCTGAAAGCCAATATTCCTATTGTTTAGCAGTTTTTCTTACTAAAATTCAAAAGCTGACTTCAAGGTCCATCTGATGTCTGTTTGAACTGCCAGATCTCATACTGAAGAAGTAGATCATCATGCACATAAAAAAGAAATTGTTTTTTATATAAAGTTTTGGTTTTAAAGACTTGGACTATACTTTTAAAAACTCTATAGTGATCTTAAGAAATAGAAATTGTCATTCAAGCATTTTCTAAGGCGCTTTATTTTAGACTCTGGATTAAATGACTCTGGTCATTAAAGTTAGTGACAATTTGAAGATGCTGTGCTGCCACTAGGTTCAGAATCTTTGTAAGCATCATTTTCTTTTATATTCTACAAGAAAGCTGCATTGGTTTCAAGCTATAGAATATGTCATTCCACTTCTAGGAATCTAACTGGAAGGCATAAACATAAAGCACTAAAAGTTTCAGACACAAAAATGATTGCTACTGCCAATTCGCAACTGAACTGAAGAAGTCCTCAACAGAGGCAAAGTAAGGCAGGTTTTGTTTATCTGCACTGTGGAATATTATGTAGTCACTAAAAAGTGTTTGGTAAAGTTGCTATTAATGTTATCTGAAAGGTTTAGAACATCGAATTCTAGAGTCAATATGATTATAATTCTGAAAAATTACATAGGAAAAAATGGAGTAGATATGGATAATTTTGATACTTTAGAATTTTTACATTTTGAGTGAGAAAGTATCACTTTTATGATAGGAAAAAATAAATTTACTTAAGAAAATGTTATAGCAATTTTTCTAATACTCTTTAGGAGCTAACAGATTAGACAAAGAGCGAGAGATGGAAGGATGGATGGGGAGAGGGAAAAGGATAGATACTAATATTCTATATTTATTTAAATACTGGAACTGCTTATTAAGGTAATGTAGAAGCAAATATGTTTCATTTTTATGTTATTTTTGGTGTTTTAAGACCTTCATGATATATAATGATGAGTATTATTTTTTTCTATCATGGATATTGTTTCTAGTTTTTCATGAGAAGATTTTTCCTAGAACTACTTACATGTTGGTTAATAATCAAGTCACTGAATGGCAATCTTGAAGCAAATTCTAGTTTCCTTTTGACTACTTCTTCCTTTCTTGTATTTGTTTCATTTGAAATACCTATTATTTAATATATTTGAGATGCATTGTCATAATAAGAAACATACTCATGCTTGATGTGCTCTGTGAAATGATGTGAGTAGAAGACTAAAAATATATCTGGAATATGGGGTTAGGTTATAAAATAAGGAAGGAAATTCAATTGCTTTGTTAAACTAAGTAGTTATTCTTTCTCAACAATCTATCATTAGAAGTTCCTTCAGTGAGTTTCTGTTAGTGATAAACTTTCTTAGGTTTTGTATAACAATATCATAGTAATCCCCTCATTCTTATATGATAATTTAGTTAGGTATTTAATTCTATGTTCTTTTCTCTGAAAACTGAAGATTTTACTTCACTATCTTTCACTATCTTCTGATTTCTGTTTTTCTTATCTTGGGTAATATTTATTTCTCTATAGTATTTTTTTCTTTGACAGCCTTTAATCATTTTTTTTTATTGCCATGGTGTATGGAAGTTTCACTGCTGTGTGCTTAGCTGTGGAATTCTTTACATATGTTTTACTTACTATAGGTCATGCTTCCTAAATGTAAGGTTTCATATCTTTCATCAATCATGAGACTTTGAATATGTCCCATTTTAAATTGTATCAATTTTTTATTGTGAAATTCATTTTAAGGGGTAGGTTGGATTTATCCTATTCTCCATGTCTCCTAACCTCTTTTTCATATTTCCATTTCTTTATAATTCTCTGAAGAATTTTGAGTCATATTTTTAGCTTTACCTTTTAAGTCACCACTTTTTATGTCATGGTTGACCTACTGTTTATACTATACTTTGCATCTTTATTTTTAATGACTGTATTTCTCTTTTCTATTACTTCCTTTAAAATAAACTTTCTTGAGGTATAATTTACATGAAATAAACTTTCCTGATTTCAAGAATATAATTCATTAGATTTTGATGTATATACTCATGCAACTACAACCAGAATAATCGTGTAAAAGATTTCTATCAGTTATTTTGTTTTTTTATAATATTTTTATTTTTTGTTAGTATCATTGCTTTCACGTATCTTCATTCATTCCTTGTGTCTTTAGTCATTTAAATGTGTTCATGATACCCATCCAGTTCTATAATCTGAACCTCTTCTGATCTAATCATGGTTTGCTTTTTGTTTACATTTTTATAAATTATATTCATGGTAGTTTTGCTCCTTGGTAGTTTTTGGTCTCTGTATTTTGTAAGTGTAGTTTGAGCATATGTTTTGCACATTTTCACCTGACAGTTATGTATGACTGTGACCTTTATTATGGGTATGATCTTCAAGGGAGTATTTGCATTTGCTTTTTCTAGGTGCTCCACAGGTACCAAGACACTCGAAAGTTTTTATTGTATAATACTTCACATATAAACAGAATTTTTATATATGTAATGTCATACATACATATATACATGTATATGACATATATAAATAAGACATAATAATGAAATTATTATACTGGTTTTCACTCCCCATAGATTAAGAAACAACTTTACATGACTAGTTTTTACATTAACTTCTTAGGTCTTAACTAACCACTCTGCTATTAGGTTTACTCTCTATTTTTGTACCAGAACATGTTTCTTTGAAGAAAACATTCATTTATTTATTTATATACTTAGCAGCTATTTACTGAATGATTGTTGTGTGCTAGATATGATTCTAAGTGCTGGGAACACAGGAGTGAGCAAAACAGACAAAATCCTCTACCCTTAGAAAGTTCACATTTTAATAGATACAAGAAAATAATTAAAAGAAGTAAGTAGCATCCACAGTATGCTGAATAGAGATAAATGCTATAGAGAAAAATTTTAGGAATAGAGTGTAGAGAGTGTTAGTGGGGGTAGGAATTACATTTTGGAAAAAAAGAGTCACAGAAGGCCCAAAGTAGTAACGGTAGATAAGAAGTGAATTCTGAAAGGAAAACCAGGTAAGTGTAGTATCTTAAAAGTGAGGACAATGTTGGGTGATCAAATGTGCCCGGTGGTTCTGACAACATCAAGATGAGGACTGTGATTTAACAATAGCATTTGTAATTTGGAGGGCTGGTTTAGGATGAGGAAAAAAAAAACAATTTTTTTTAAAAAAAAAACAATGTGAGAAAACGGGTATAGCTAGATGGTGGAGATAAAAGAGTGTATTTCTCAGATGGTGAAAATAATACATGTTTATAGAGAGAAAAAAATGAAGAGAGAAAAACTGATGGTGTGGAAGAAAGAAGGAAAACTACTGGGATTCCCTTTGGACTGGATGAGAAGGCATGAATGTAATGCAGCACAAGTGGAGGAACTGGCCTTTGCTAAGTGCCCACAGAGCTTTGGGTTTAAAAGGATATTTGTTTTAAGGTGTTTCATGAATGTGTTTGTTTGTTTGTTTTTGGTTTTGTTTTATAGTCTATAGGTTTTCAGAAATCATCATATGTTTTCACAAACATATTACATCATTTTTAGTGCAGCATAAAATACCTTGAATTCTCTAGCCTCTTTCTCTGTGGTCCAGCCACTTTGGCCTTTTAGTTTCTGAAAGCTGCATGATCTTATTTGCCACAGAACCTTTGCTTATGCTGTTCCACCGCCTTCAAGGGCACCTGATCCATGATTTCATTCAGACCTTCATAGCACTTTCTACAGATGTAAGTAACTTTCCATTCAGTCATATGCTCATTTGAATAATGTCAGTCTTTACCATTTGGCTTTAATTGCATGAGGCTGGGACCACCTCTCTTAAAATATATAAAAAGCACATAGTATACTGAGTAGCAAACAATAACATTTTTACTATTTATTTATGGATTGACAAACATATTATGAATTTAAAGCATTTTTCATATGAATAAAAATATATTTTTACTTCAAAATGTGTTTAAATTATAGTTATCTGATACAAAAGTAAATGGAACTGTTTTTTATCATTTAGTTTGGCTGCTTAGGTAGTGCATAGATTAAGTATATTATTGTCAGAACTGTACTTAGTTCTCTGCTGTCTGGATAACATTTTAGTGAGCCAAATGTAATCTCAATAAATCAGCAAGTGTTTTTACATTAGAAGATGCTCTATCACTTTGTTCAGAAGAACAAAATGCATTCATACAGAAAATGTTATTTAAATATCAAAAACTGAGCTTAAATTTAAGAAACTTTACCTCAAATATGTACAGTATTTACGCAGTTAAATAAACCATTCACTGGTTTCTAAAAGCGTCTTTAGTGAAGCATGTTGATGTTACAGCTGACGTTTGGGTGGGACTGTAAGAGCAGAGGGTTGGAAACAAATTTTAACAAAATAAATTTGAATCAGTGGCCCAATGTACATTCAAATTTATATACAAACAACATAATGAGGAATCAAACAGTGTGGCTGACTAATATTTTATTGATGTTCAAATATCAAGAAACTTTCAACACCAATTAAAACCTAGTAGCATAAGCTATTGCATCAAAATAAAAATCAAGTAAAATGAGTGTTTGGTCCTGATTCTTGCTGCTTATGTGATTTTAAGAGTTTTAGATAATATAGACCTCAATTTTATGGCTAAGGCATGGAGGCCAGAGTGTTCTGCTTTTGCCCGCTGGAGGACTGGAGTTTATGAGAGAAATGTAAATTACAAGTATAGTATTCCACAGAAAGAGATCACCTAACACAGGGACTCCAAACCCCAGGCCGTGAACAGGTCAGTGGCCTGTTAGGAACCTGGCTGCACTTCAGGACAAGCAAGCAAAGCTTCATCTGTATTTGTAGCCTCTCCTGCAGAACTAGCATCATCACCTCAGCTCTACCTCAGATTATCAAGCATCACATTCTCATAAGAGCACCAGTCCCTGGTGCCAAAAAGGTTGGGGATCATTGGTCTATTATTACCCAATGATTAAAAAATATATATATCAGTAAATGTTCAGTTTCAAGGTCCATGTTATCTTTTTAGTTAATGTCCCAAGTTTTTCATGCATACCACAGGTAGAGCAGATGAAGTTTTATAAATGTACCTTTCAAATAATCGTTATAAGGTCATTGCTGCAGTGCCAAACCAAAATTCAGTCCTAATAGTTTTTGGCATAAAATAAGTGGAGAACTTTATGATAAAAGGAAACAGAATGAAGGAATTAAGTAGGGTAAGGTGTTATATAAAATTACTTGGATCTTAAATGCAGTACTCTAAATTATTTTAGCATTAATGGGCTAGGGAAGGAAAAGTTGGTATTCTCTGAGCAATATAAAATTATAATATTTTAGAAAGAATTTATATTTTATCAGAGATGTGTTAATTTGGGAAAATAGAATGTTATGGTGGATCATGTACCAGGTTTGATTCTTTGAGCTGTGTCAACCTAAAGTGAAGAGCATCAAAATTCTAAAATTATCATGCTTGGTTGAGGCTTCTTGTTGGAAGGAAATTAAAGGGTTGTGAGGAAGAGGAAATATTATTCAGCATGCTTTTAATAGAACTGCATTAATACCCAATGTGCTATTTTTGATTAATATAAACCAGAAATTTTTTTTTATTGACAAATATATTTAGTAACTTCAGGTACTTCTCTTTATTGAGATCAGTTTTTCAATTGAAGCATAATCAAAAGAGCTCACTTAAAAGTCAAATTATTCAGGTTAGTTGTTAATACTTTCTCATATTCATATTTAAATGACTACCACCTAAAAGTCTCATTTTATATGTTGCTTAAAATAGAAAATAATGTTCTGAATGGAATTTACCATTATTAGAAAATGAAGTAAAATTATCTCATATGAGGTAGAACATGCTGATAAGAATGAGTATTTGAAATAAATAGCTATCTGCTGTTCAGATATAGCAGGTTTATAATATTATCAGTGAGAAGTATATCTTGTTTGAAAGGAGCAATAAACTAAGTTCTTACTATCAGAGCCAATGTAATAAGAGCTATCTAAACTTTCACTTTCAAACAGAATAGTGATAGATGAGGCTCATTTTAAGAAAAGTGTTGATTTCTTGTGAATCATATATATTTCCATAATCAGAACCAGTTAACAGTCTTCATTAGCAAGTATTATTTTTGACATTTTTAGATATATGGTGGTATCAGAACTGGAAATACCTTGCCCTTTACTGTCATATGGATGATAAAATGCTAGATAAAGAGGAGATAATAAAAATTTTAAGTCATGAAAGGTTCATATTCAGAATTGGAATTTGTAATGTGATCAACTTTTTCTATAACCTAGATCTTTCAAGTCCAAGTACAAATTAAATTTCTAGAAGCAATATGTAGAACTTGGAACTTCTGTCCTATCTCTCTGATCACATATTATTTGCTTTTAAAGACTTAGCAATAATGTTTCTATTTTAATTACAACAACTGATATATTAAAATTTGGGAAAATAAAGTGAGTTCCTTTTCTGATTTTTTTTTTAGTTTTATAGACAATTTTTGTGCCTAGATGGCCAGAAATTATATATTTAAAAATAACATGGAACAGAAAATGACAGGAATTGACTACCCAACAGAAAAGAAATATAGAGAAAGGGTATATATGGAGTTGTAGAGACAATAAGAACAATGGTGATGAACTAGATGAGTATAAAAGAGAGCAAAGATGACAAAGATAATCCCAAGACTTATTTTTCATTTGGGCAGTGGGCAAATGGTGAATATTAAAGTGGAGAAGACAAAAGGAAAGTCTTGTTTTAATGATTTTGGACATGTTAATTTGAAGCATTTCAGAATTTTATGGACTATGTAGGAGGAAGGTCATTCAGCAATTGAGAAAACAAGTGTAGAATTCAAGAGACAAGACTGAGATTGTATTTATCAAATGACTCAAAACTGTTTTTCTGTCTATGGGATATATAACTTTATTTGTTAAGATTTTAGAGTAATTGAATTTAGATCCATAATTTAATAGGGTAGTGAATGAGATCTATAGAGAGTCTCTGGGCTAAGGAAAGAAGACAGGTGTGGAAATGAGAAAACCATTACCCGAAGAAGTCATCAAATTGTGGAAAGAGAACTAAGGAAGAATGGAGACTAGAAAGCTGGGCGGGGGGGGGAAGTTTTAAGAAGAAGAAAATAATAAAAAGGATCAAATTCTTCAGGAAGTCAAATGAAATGATAAATATGTTGTGCCCCAGAAATTGGAGAAAATAGTTATCCTAATTAGATCTTAAACTATAGCTCTTTCTTCAAATAGTAGTTCTTTCTATCCATCATTATAGAGTGTCAAACTCTCTTTTAAGTCACTCATAAAATTTCACTTCTTCCATATGTAACCCTTTTGACTTGTCTACAGTGATCTGAGCCCAAATAAACTTATAGAGTCAATAATGACATTGCTAATAGAATCATGCACAATGATTAAGTATAAACTTAGCAGCCACCTGTTTTTAAAGTTATAATATTAAGGAATTTAAATCAGAGTGTTTCATTTTAATTACTTATACATATTTTAATGCATTTATTCTAAATTGAACTTTGTATCCAAAGTGTACTGAACATGGTAGGATTGAACAAAGTTAACATAAAAATCCTTAAGGTCATTTGACATAAATATGTTTATAAAAAAATAAATAAATAAACCCAAAACATTCAGAAAGTATTTTAAAATAATAGTGTTACATTTAAATCTAGCTCAGTTATCAAAACAACTACTTACACTTCTATAAATATTAATAAAGTTTAATGCTGATTGTATCCTTTTATTTAAAAGTCTATATCATTGTAGTCTCAATGGAGACACGTCATTTTTAAACTTTGTTTTATAATTATCTTATTAGCCATTTTATGTCTTCAACTAAACGCTTAAATTTTCCTTGCAAGAGGACTCATGTCTAGCTCAATGTTTTGCCTCCAGACCCAAAGTCCAAAATTAGAGAAATAGTTAAATATTTTTTCAATATATCATATCAACAAAATGACATACCACATATCTAATATGATGAGATTGCTTTTGCTGCTGCCTCAGTGTAACAGCTTATACTGCTCTGGTATACAGCTTTTCAAATTATCTCATTTTATTTGCTCACAACATGTCGACCAGTCATTACATTGGTTAGAGTATGGTGCTAATACGATCAACTAAGGGTTTGAAGTCTACGTGGGACTTTTAGCTCAGAGCCACAAATTCATTCTTAACCTTGGCCACATTTGCATCTGTGCAATATTGGTTTAAAATAAAGGGGTGGTGGGTGGACAGAAGTGGAAAAATCATTACAAATCCATTTATGTCCCAGGAAACTGAATTCAAAGAACATTATCTATTTTGTCTGAATCAGTAGCATGTTTGTTCTTAAGGAACAGCACATTTTCTTAGCCCTGCCTTGAGATCTGAATCTCCTGTATTGATGATCCTTCAATATTGACCCATTCTCATCTGCTCACTGTATACCTTCCTGTGTCCTGTTAGCTGCAAAGTGCTCAGAAATACGATCAGCCCTTACTTAGGGAATATAAACCTGTCTCAGGAAGACTTTTTAAGATGTTTGTTTTAACAAACATCTTTTTAAGATGTTTGTTTCTAAGGCTTATGATTTTAAACCAAAGTAGCCATCTCCATTCTGTAAAGGAAAGAGCCTACATAGGCAATTTAAAAATCCTAGATACCCTAATATTTCTTGATTCAGTTTTATATAGGTAAGTTTTTATGCTGAATTATTTCAAGAAAATTATTTTATAAATAAAACAAATTACCAGGTACAATGCAAAATTCTTTCATTAAGAAATAATTTTTAATGTTTTACTAAACTAAATAAAAATTTAATGAGTATGAGGGAGCAGAGCTTAAAAATATAACAGCTATTCATTTTATAATATGATCATTACTATAAAGGCCTTCTAGTGCGAAAGGAATATAGTGCATCAAACCATCCGGTTAGTGGCTTTAGTCAAGGCTAAAAGTTAAAAATCTAATCATTGAACTAAACTGTTATTACACTATTCACATTTTCAAGCAGTTAAAAGAAAAACAATTCTTAATTAACTAGGTTAGCCTTCTTACCTAAAAGGATGGAAATGTATTTTATTTTTTAATTAAATGTATTAGGGGTAACATTGGTTAATAAAATAATATAGGTTTCAATGAAAAAGTATTTGAATTCTGAATCTTTATTATCTTTATCTTTTCCTGAAATCACTTATCAATTTGTGAAATGTTAGAAATTCACAAATATTGCAGTTTTTTTAAATAGAGAAAATAATTTTTCAACAATCATTCTGGAAGCAATTCATAACTTACAAATGATTTAACTAGTTTTGCTGGGAAAAAATCATAGTCATTTCTTCAAATAAAAGCAGATTTTTTTTCCTGGAATTAGAAATTAAAAAGAAAAGGAAATAGCAATTTGTTTGATACAATAATCAGGTCAAGTGGAAAACCTTTTTTTTATACAAAAGTGTAAGCTTCATGTAGGCAGGGATTCTGTCTACTTTGGTCACTGCTTCGATCCTCAGTAACAGTAACAGTGCTTATTTATAAATGCAAGTAATACAAATTGTTAAATAAGTGAAAAATTAATCCAATAGTCTGGACACCAACTCTTAATTATAAATTAACATAATTGAGCTATACAAAAAAAAATAATGTTAATTGAGACTAAAAGTTAAACTCTTTGATATTATTCTGTGTAACTTGTCTGTTTTCTAGTCAGTGTAATACCCAAAGCCATGTGCAATCACAAGAGTGTCTTGAGTTTGCCAGTGCTTTGCTCTCTTTAATTCTTAACTATATAGAGGTCAAAATTTGGACCACTGAAGGTATGTGTGTATCAACCCAAAGCTAATAACCATCTTTGTAAAAACAATTACTCAATCTTCATGGTCTCCTGAATATGGGCCAGTATTATTTTAATCCAAGAAAATTAGGACAGTATTAAAATAATAATGGCATTATGCTAAGGATTTTATGAATAAATATATAATTTATTATTAAAAATCCAAAATATAAAATGATTTAAGGTAGTTTGATGGTTCTGTCTTTGATTAGTTGAGCTGAATTCAGAGTTATAGAACAAAGAAACTTAGAAAAAATAGCCACTTTGTGTGAAGGACCAGAAATCTAGAAGTTTGGAGCCAAGTTGAAATCCTTCAGGAGAATAGTTCAACCCAATGTTTTCACAGTCTTTTATATTCTAAGTTTGCTGAATTTATTCATGGCAACTCCATCTGTTCAGTGTGAAGAGAGCTTGGAAAAAAAGTATGTATATGGGTGGACTCTAACTTCAATCTGATGAGTCACTGAAGCAAGGAAGTACTAAGTCCATCCCTGAATTTAGCATGGTAGGTGAAATACTGTTTATAAAATAAAGTTCAAGATTTTGTTTTGAAGAATCTGGGTCAGACCCCCAAGTCCCTAAGTTTGGACAAATTTGGTATAAATATATTTTTCTCAAACTAAAAATTACTACTTAGTTAAACTGAATATATGAGTTGAGAAAACCAGCAACTGGGTCATTTAAAAACTATTTACCTTATTTATTTATATTATCAACCTTTAAAATATTAGATGGGAATTTTAAAAGAAAGTACCAAAATTTTTGTCGATATCAAAACACTTTAAATTCTGACCTTACACAGTAGGACTTCAAGATAAGGTATTTGATATTCGGCCTGCTGATATTAGGAGACATTATTTTAAACACTTTCCATGTATCCACCTGCTGCTTTCTGATAGTGAGGCCTTGCCAAGTTGCACAGATAGGATAGGCAATTTGGCCATCAAGAACTAACACAATTTTTTAGATTCATCTTGAATTTGTATCATTGGAGTATTTGAAATGCTTGCTCTTCTGTGGTTTTGAAGTGACTGATCTTTCTGTGGAGTTTATAGTTAGACAAAATATATGCAAATGATGTGTGGTTATCCTTGCTCTCTTATAAGAAGGAAGTATGTGTTATGTTTCTTTTTCAATTATCTTAGAAAAAAATAACTATCCTAAATGTAAATGAAAATTGTCTAGATGAGTTATTAAGGAACCAAATTATATCTCAAACTCACATAAACATGAGGTATAATCCTATTATCTTTTTTTGCTTTTTCATTTTTACCCTGGCTCTTACAATTCAATTTTCATCTCCTATTTTTTTTTCTTTTTGAGAGTTCACATATATTTTTAGAGTTTTTGTATTATCAAGAGGTCAAAACTTACGCAGTTTTTTAGATTTCAAGGAGTCCATCTGTTCTTGGTCAGTGGCTCTGCTGGGCTAAGAGTGAAACACTCACTCACTAGTCCTGGGCATCACACTTTACTTTTCTCTAGTATGGTAGAAACACAGCTGCAGTGGTGACTTTTCTCCTCCATGTGACAAACTAGAAGCCCGGGTTGTATTGGAGATGCAATGTATGTTTGAATGTATGATTTCTCATCCTGGTTCCACCTTCCCCACTGCCCTTTGATGAGAATCTCCGGGATCTCACACACACCTCTCAAGTTCAATCTTGTCTTTTTGGACAAGGGACACTGACTTAGCACCAAAGGTTGTATGCTGCCTGAAAGCTGCAGTGGAATGTGCTTACTCTTTACTTTTTTTCTAGACCAGGTGCAATTTTCACTGGTTTTGGCAACCCATCTCTCTAGATCATGCTTCAGTATAGTAGCTATTTTCTAGTTTTACCAAAGGAGTATTTTTTTCCTGTATTTGTATTCTTGCTGATTAGTCTTAGAAGAATCAGACAAAGGTCGCCTTACTTTAGTATCTTTAACTGGAAGCTCCAGATTACACTCAAATATGGTCAGTGCTTTGAAATTCTGAGTTGCTTATGGCAGGTACTGATAGATGTTTAGTCTGCTATGGAAAAATGTTTTTCCTAATTTGTTGTAAAGAATAATAATGCATAATTTCTTACCTTATTTCCACATGCCCTTGTTTGAAGAGTAAAATATCTGTGAAAGAGGATTGTGGTGTGACGGTGAAAAGAAGTTATACATGAAAAAATGCTACATGTGACTTCAAAATTCATTTTCATTTGATTGTGAATTCAAGTTATTAAAAAGTCTGTATGTCTTCAAAAAGTAAACTTCTTTTAGATATTCTAACTTAAAGAAATTGAAAATCTATTTTGCTTGCCCCTTCTGCAACTCTTCATTCATCAGTCCAACTACTGACCGTCCCTACCATCTCTT
Source organism: Macroglossus sobrinus (assembly GCA_004027375.1). Classification (NCBI taxonomy): domain Eukaryota; kingdom Metazoa; phylum Chordata; class Mammalia; order Chiroptera; family Pteropodidae; genus Macroglossus; species Macroglossus sobrinus. The sequence continues at coordinate 60,845 of PVKZ01001274.1, forward strand.
CTCTCCTCAAGCCCTGTGATGAAAGAACTGCATTACTTCATAGGATCATACACACCAAAAAACCAAGAACTGGCTATTAGACTTTTCTAAGTATAGGAATTAACCAACTGTAGTGATTCATAATGTTATCTTTTTGATACTTGGCACACCATGAGATGGATGAGATTATAAGAATAAATAAAGATGCTAATAATTGAAACTATAGGGATAAGCACAAAATGCGTAAAAGTCAGTAATAGTTTATATATTTTTGCATTAAAGTTAACTTTTATACAATAAATTCACATTCCATTTAGCATTACTAAATATGTGTTATTTGTGCAATTATTTAAATATTCTTATAAATAATATGATGACACTCATCTGAAATTTGTATAGTATAAGGTAGATAAATGCAAGAATTTCTGTAAAGTTCTTTAAAGAAAAAGATTGTCAATAAAGTTTTATTTGTTTCTTTTTAAGATTTGAAATAGGATAGAAACAGTCATATCATTCAGGGGTAGTTTAAGGTCTAGGAATTAGAAATAGATATGAGCTAAAAGATAATCTTTCCAAGATGGGATTTAAGTCTTTCTCATTTGAAAAATTGGTTTGGTGACCTGGGGGTCTATTGCACGGCTTCTGAAGGCCATGCTTCCCTCCGAGTAGATTTATCATTTAGAGTCACCAATGTACTTGGACACCCACTCCTTCTCTTCAAGCAGAATGCCACTGTCTCAAGACTTAACCAGGTTTAAAATCTATTTGTAGTAAGCAACTACCGAACAGTATCATAAGCGGAGCTGTAGAAGAGCCCATCAAAGTTAATTTCCAGGCTTTTCTGATAGTCATTGCTGTGATTGTCGATCTTGAATTTTCAAAACCTAAGTTTCACTTTCATGTTTATTCAGAGAGAAAGAGTATTCAGAAAGAAAAAAGTGTACGGAGAAATATCAGTGTGAAAAAATGATAGGTAACGGAATGCTAGGAGCTCTGCAGACTATTACCAGGAGACCAGAATCTGGCTTCAGAAACCGGTCTGTAGATGCTTGCCATAAAAAAGCTTTACAGAACCTTCCTGTATTGCCAGAGCTCATTGCCCAAAGTCTCCTCAAAACAGTAGAATTAATATTAGCTCTGTCCATGATTATTTCTTGTCAGAGTAAATCAGGAGTATACCCTAACCTGAGGAGATCAGCTTGCTCTATCCTGGTCCCATCTCCCGTTGCAGCACATCTGTTTACCAAAACATCTGCAGAAATGTAGCTCCTGAGGCATATGCAGCAATTTGCCTCACTTCTCTTTTCTCACTCTTAACACAGTATTAAAGAAAACAAGCAATAACAACAAACTTCTATTCCTGGACTGAACTGGATTTACTTCATTTCCCCTTTTCTCATTCCGAAGTTACCTCTTTTTTCCAAATACTACCAATTCAGCTCTGATGTAACAATAAGGAATAATGCATTCCTCTTTTGTTAGTAAAATTAAAATTGTTGTAGTATATCCAAATGATATAATAGAAAGAACATTGATTTAGGTAGGATTCAGGATCCTAAGTTTAGAGTTCTAGATCTGTTACTTATATGATAATTTGGTTTATATAAGTGGCTTCAGTCCTCTATGCCTGATATGCTGATATGCAAAGTGGATATGCTTATTTTAATTAAATTGAAGGGTTGTTTTGGCAAATACTTTATGGGTCTCTACTTTATTCATCATACTTTATTCCAAAATCTATTGAAAGTAGTTTACAGAGACATATACAGTATGACTAGACAATTAAAACAAGTCAAAGCAAAACTAGACTAAAAGTAGGCTAAATCAGCTCAGTTCCTAGAAGTCACTACAAAAAGAAAATAAAAATGGGCTTGTGATCTGAAATTCTTTCTCTTAGTACCCCTTGCTATGACTGGTCATGAACAAGTGGTCCAAATTAGAAATATAGTTTACATTTATGTGCTACTAAAAAAATTAGACAATTCTTCTGTCATTTTCATTCAGGAATTTCAACACCATCTAGCTGCTTACAAAAATCAGGTAAAGTTTCATGATTTTACCTTCCTTCTGCTTCAGTGTTGTAGCACATTCTAGTGGAAACTTATCTGAAACCATGAACTTCAAAATGCACAGCTTCTTATATAAATAACTTGATTATGTAGAATATCAAAAGACAACAATATTCTAAAAGGTCAAGTTTATCATTTCTATGTGAATAGCACTGCCCTGGGAATATCCACTGTATCATTTCCCAAATATCTGGAAATAAGATTTTTTTGAACTAACATTATTTAGATAGATGCTACCTTCTAGGGAGAAAGTTTCAGTCTCCTGTTCAAGGTATAGACTTCATTCATAGCTTTACAATCAATCCTGCTCTCTACCTGCCATTGTTAAAGCATTTGAAATTCAAAAGTGTAATTAAAGTATAAAAGCCATGTTAAAAGAGAACTAGTAGAGGGTTATATTTACAAAAGAATAGAAGAAAGAAAAAATAGGAAAAAAGTAATGATAACAAAGTAAAAATTTTAAGAACTTGAATCATAGAACTGAGAAATTAAGTCCAAAGAAGTCTTTAATATTAAATAGTTTTTAAAACTCTGAGACATAAATGAGGAAGATCTAAAATGTATTAACCATGTTTTAAAATTAAATGTCATTAAATAAAATAAAAAAATTATATATGAAAAAGATTAGAAAATTTAAAACATAAAAAACTATGAAGTGATAACTATTTAAAAACAATACTAAAAAAGCAGTAAAGAGACTTTAGAATAAAAGCATAAATCTTCCACATTGGATATTCGGTTCAATGCTCTCTTCATTTTATTTTCCACTTTGGTAAATACTGTATGGATAAAAGACATTTTATTATTTTCATTAACAAAAGCAGCAGTAAAAACTTTCATCCTAAAAGCAGAGGGAAAAATGCTAATAATCTTCACTCTAAAGAAATACTAGGAAGACAGACGGAAACTAAAGTTTTAAATGTTTTCACTTGAAATCAGTTTTTTCTATAAATATATTGTCCCTTGAGAGTAAAAAGGCATATAAACAACAGAGTGGCTATTGTTTTGCATTCATCTAAAAAATCAACTGCCAAATACCCCATTTATATTTTTAAAGAGTCTCTTCTTTCTTAGACTCATAACATTTTTTTCACCGTGTCTTATATAATTCTACTAAAATAAATTTAGGTTTTTCTATGTGGTTTACTAAATCTCAATTTCAAAATCAACTGGGGATAAAAATTCCACTTGAACAACAAAATAATGTAAAGATTGTTTTTGTTTGTTTTGCCTAAATTGGTCTCACCTTCTAAGTTACCATCCTTTCAAAGGTCAGTCCTCTCAAAATTTAATAAAACTTAATCCCATTTCACATACGTTAACATTGAAAACTTTTTCTGAGATGATATTAGCATCCTGGGAATAGTCCACTGAATTTTGATAAAGACAGTTCAGAGACTAACCCAGTTTCTGATGCATCTTCCAAATAAAGATAAAGGCCATCCCTGAAATTTGGTAGTGGAAAACAGACTACTCTTCAAGGTAGTTAAATTTTTAAAAAGGTTAATGCTTACTCAGACTTTCAGTAAAATGTTTGAGTTGTTTATCAGGAAGGTTTTGAAAAGGAATAATATTTGCTTTGATCTTTAGGTGAGAAAGGTTCTTGAATCATGAAGAAAGTGCTATTGAAAAACATCAGTGTCCTTAAATTAATTTTTTTTTCCTGTGGAAATACTTCATGGTATATTTTTTTATAAATTTCAAGATTTTTATAAATTTTGAAAATAAAAATATTATTTTAAAATTTGTGTCTGAGGATTTTTCAGGAGAATCTAAAGCCTGACCAGAATGCAGAGGTTAGCTTCTAAATTACATGTTTAATTTCAACTCAAACTTAGAATTGACAAAAAGATTTAGTAAGAAATAAAACAATCTTTTAGGAGAGAAACTATCAAGAGATGAATAATCAAATTCTATATACAGAAGTGTTAAACACCCAAATTACCCAAATCAAATCTGTGAATAATCTTCAATTAGGATTCATCCACCAAAAAGTAGAATATTAAGCCTTTTATTACAAATTTGCTTCCAGTTTTTAAAAAAAATATTTTATCTTTTTTGGCAAAATTATACAGGCTTAAAAAATACACGCAATACCGAATATTTAAGATGGAAAATTAAATTCAACCACCTAAAGACAGACATTATTAACATTAGCTGAACATCATCCTATCATCTCTCAGTGCATCAATTCCTTTTTTCTCTGTGTAGAAATACAGTTAGAAATTCAGATACATGGATGGATAGATGCATGGAAATAATTTACAATATGGGAATTATTTATAGATGTGTTTTAAAATGAACATTAAGCAACTTTAGTTTCATTTGAATTTCATAGAAGAAAAATAAACTGATATGAAAATGAAAATTTTAATGCCAAATAAATGACTGTTCACTACAGTATAGTACTTCTTAAAATATTCCTGTAAGATTAAAGAGAGAGTGTGAGAGGGAGTGGAGAAGAGACAGAAAAAAGGAGAGGAGGGACAAAAGAAAAGAGGATAGGATAGAATAGAAAAAGAGTTTATACTTTTTTTTAAGAGTAATTTTTCAAAGCGACCTGTTTCAATTTTGACTCTACCGACTCCCTGTTTAAAAAATGTATATATCACCTCTCTCATATCTCCTCATTTTAATAAGACAATTATTATTTTTGCATTGCTCTTTTATACATTCATTTTGTTCTGTAACCTCAGATTCTATGTTATTTCATTAATAGTTATGTGTGTAACTGGATGCACTGCGCTTCACCAGTCCTTTTACCATGAATTTTCAATACCTCGGTGTTTATTTTTACTTATCTCTTAACTAGAATTATTAATGGTCTACTTTTTTTGTTTGTTTCTCATTTTGATTTCTCATCTTGTGATTCTGGGCATCACATTCTCTTAATTTATTCCTGTTTTAGAATTTTTGCCTATTGACTTTATACGCAAACAACATCTTGACTGAGTTCCTCATTTACAATTCATTACTCTAAAATGTTGTAGACATTGCTTTATTCTTAGATTGAATGTTATTGGAAATATCTGTGTTAGTCCTTCTCTCTCTCCCTCTCTCCTTCTCCCTCTCCCCTTTTTTCTTTCTCCTTTGCCCTTTTTCTTCCTCTTCATCTAAATCTAAGTCTTCAGCTAAGTCTTTGTCTCAGTGTTCTCTCTCTCCCCATCTTGCTACTTTTTGAAGATTATTTCATATATTACTTTATTTTTTTGCCTGGATACTGTTGGTAAGTATTTTTTGTCTATATAACCATTTGTTGTTCATTTTATTAGGAATCAGTGGAAAACATTCTAATATTATGAAGATATATTAGCCTTCGTAACCCCAGCTCCCTATTTAATCTTTAAAGTTTTTCATATACATTGCCAAATGATTTTCCAAACACCACATATTTTTGTCTGCAGTTTTTTTTTTTAATTTATTGGGGCAACATAGGTTAATAAAATGATGTAAGTTTTAAGTATGCAATTCAATAATAAGTCATATATATGTTGCATTGTATGTTCACCACCCAAAGTTAAATTTCCTCTGTCACCATATATTTGACCCTTTTTACTCTTATCCACTTCTCCCTCTCACCTCTTCCTCTGGTAACCACTAAACTGCTATCCATGTCCATGAGTCTCTGTCTTTATTCATTTGTTGCTTTCAGTTTTGTATCTCACATATGAGTGAAATCATATGGTTCTAAACTTTTTCTGTCTGACCTTTCACTTTGCATTACTCAACCATAAGAAAAGAAAAAATACTGCCATTTGCCACATATAATTTTTAATAATCATTGTATCTCTGAGGCAATTATGCTGCATGGACTGTGACATTTAAAAATATCTTGCATTTAAAAAAGAGTGCTTCATTAATGACAAATAGTTTATAATAATGTGTTAGGATGGTCCTTAAACATATTCCTGAATTTTTTTCCTCTGATTATTTTAGGTAGATAAAATAATTTTTGGAGAGTTTTAGCATGGCAAATGGAAATTATATTAAATATGAATTTCATGGAGGCATTTATCTTTCTAATACTGTTGACTATTTCATAAAAACATAAGCTATTTATTTATATAGTGCAAAGAGTTTTCTTATATGATCAAAACACAAACACAGCCTTAAAATCTCTTTATGAATTATTTATTTCAACTTTGATCATCATAATCTGTAGCAGATTTTTAAGTCTTTGCACTTTAATCCAGTTGTTGTTCTGCCACTTGTCAAGTAAATTGACAATTTACATATATTTTTTAAAAAACAGGAGATTTAAAAATAATATATCTAATACCAGGTACTTACAAATATGTTCTAATCATCAGTGTCCAGATTCATCTAGTTATTTTATTGTAGCCTTAAACTCTGTATTACAAAATTATTTTTGGACTTCATATTCTTTAATTTTAATTAGTAAGGGCTCACAAATAGCATTTTTGTAAAGAGGTTCAGAAGTCTTTAAGTAGTTAAATTAGTATACATTGAATACATTAAGTTGACCAAACATAAAAAAATAAATACAGTAATGGATCTCTGATAAAATGCTCAAATTTTCTTACATAATTAGTGGAACACTATATTAGTATACAATAACTCATGTACTTCTAAAGACAATAGATAAGTACTTTAGTTATTGTCAAAAAGTTCATAAAGACCATCTGAAATTGTTTTCTCTCAAAAGTAAATAAATGCATTTTGATTTTATTAAACATTTTGATGTAAAAAAATATACATATTTTAGGATTTATACTAATGCCATCAGTGGAATCATTCTAATAGTGTTCCTCTGCAGAATATGCTACTACATAAGCATAATCTACTGTGTTTTTTAAGTTCTAAACATATTTTTTTCTTTAAGTAAAATCCTGTAGCTTTCAATGCTGTATACTATAACAATGCAGGCTGTCAAAGACTGGAGAACTAATTTAGCTAGAAATGAATTAATGCCATCCTCATCTCACATTAATTTTGTTAGAATTGTGTCTCAAGTAGAAAATGTTGGCTCTGAGTATGAAATAGTGAGTTACTTCTTTAGGCTCAATGGAATAAAATGCCAGGAATGGAAACCATGTCGCTTTTGTGACTGGAATATTAAATGATGAGCTGTGTGCATTACTCTGTAGCAAAAATGTCCTCAATGCAGCTTTGATCAGTTTGGCCAACTTCAGTTTTTAAATTCATCCTTGAAATAATGTATAGTTTGCATTGTGTACATTCTTGAGCCCAGATTTTTTTTCTATTGAAAATCTTATTCATTAATGTATATAATTTATTTTTACTTGTGGGTAAACTTTTAATTTTTTATGCAATCATGACAAACCAAAGCAAAAAAAAGATATATCTTTGTACAATAATGTCTGACAGAAATTATCCATAATAAATTAAATATAAAGAACATATTTGTAAAATAAAAAACAATTAACATATGTTATAATTTAGTGAAGGTTTCAAAACTTGTATTGTTTTCAAAATATTTTAAAGCCTGATTTTCATAACCATAAGTTTGAGATAAACAAACAATTTCATTCATTTTATTGGTGAAACATTTAATAATGTTTTTTTATTCTGTAGTAATTATTATTTTTCTACATAAAAAATCCCAATAGAGTTCATGAGAAAAGATAGAAAATCTAAAATGTTAGCACAGAGAGAAAAGGCATGTGGGGAACAGGGAAAACTAAAATCTTAAATATCCCTTATTGTTTTAAGTAAAAAATGTAATTGAAAAGGACATGCTTTGTTAAGTATAGTTCTGTAAGGGATTAGGCAGCCCTTATTGATCTGTTTCAAATATTTTCATTTAGCACTAACTGAAGATATTTTTTAACATGAAATTGCAAAATACAACCTAAATAATTGGAGAATGACTGAAATCACACGTGAAATATAATGCTTACAATTTATTAGCATTCATTGAAACATGAATAACAGGTTACAAACATTATGGTTTTGATGTTTACCTCCAATCTGTCAGAACCATACGAGTGCTGAAATCCTTAGCCACATGTGTGCAAAGCAGATATTCTTCAGCCCTGTCCTCTGCGAACCTTTTATCCTAATATATAATTCACCACCTGCTCATTTATTGCTGTGTTTGTTTTGTAGCAATCTATGTAAGGATGGCTACTTCCTCTTATCAACCCATATTTTAAAGGTTTTCTGTTTTTGCTTGATCAAAAGTTTTGTGTCCACAGACTGTCTATTGTCCCTCTGCAGCATTTACCGTTTCCCTCTCTTGGGCAATCTCTGAAGATCTCAATCTGTGACTACTAGTTTTCTGGAAATAGCTTTTCTCTATTTAGTTTGTATTTTTTGCAAGTTCAAAAGCTCAGATTTTAAGCTGTGCCAGGTGGTGCAGAGGGGTGACCAGCCTGTACAGATCTGCCTTCATCATGGTGAAGGATTTAACTCTGGAGAAATGTCCTGCCTGTCCCAGCATTTTACAGATTTAGAGTCTGAACTGCCAGATTTTATTCACTGCGTATTAAATTTCATTCTCTCCAACTCTGAAGCTAGAGTACACTCCTCTCTGCTTTTGTTGCTTTGCCTTTCTGCTTTGAACTTGACCCATTTTCTGTCCTTCATTGCAAACCACTCCCCCACCCTAACTGCAGGCCTCAGGGTGTCTCCTAGCTATGTCTTCATCTGTTTTTCAGGGCAAGGATATTCACAGAGGGTTTTCAAGGTCTTGCTGGACCCTGCCTAGGACCCCATTTCCTATACCCTGCTTTTACATGTAGCTTCTCACCCCTTCTAGTCTCTGCCTAAGGAGCTAGATAGACCCAGGTAGGACAGCATTGCTCAAGAAGGGAACTGCTTTCAAACTTATTTTGACATAAAAATGCATCCCTTGTGCCCTAAGTCTTCTGCTGTAAGTTACATTATTACAAAAGTTCAAATTTTCTGTTTAACTCTTTTGTGCCTGCCTCTTAATAGATATAAACTCTATCTTTGAACATCTACAACCAAGGTTATTGGAGACTAGGATTTTAAAGAAAACGAGAACTTTAATTTTAATACTTGCAAATAGCAAATAAAGTTTTAATTTGTAGTGTCTTCAAATAGTTTCATGACTACTATTTAATGAGAGAGTCTACCAGAATCTGAGTTTTGTGATCCATAAAATTAATTTTAATACTCTAGGTAAAATAATAATAATAATAATAATAATAATAATAATAATAACAACAACAACAACATCTGTAATTTCTAGTTTAAAATATTTATATTATTAGTGACTTTTTAAAATAATGTATCATGCAAATATATCATTTTTTCCTCAGATAGTACAAATTGCTTTTCTATTTAAGATGAGCAGACGTTTTTAACCTCTAATATGCTTCATTATTAAACAAAATAATTTGGTAACAGCATGTTAGAGGATGACAAACTTTACAAAAAATAATAGAAAAATGATAACATTAGAACTGGTAAGCTTCATTGTATTGCCAAATATTAAGAATGTAGTATTTCACAATATTTATTAGAAGCCATTTAGAACCATTTAGAACCATTTTCTTAAATAGTAGACAAATTATTAGGTTGTGATGTGAAAAAAAACCCCTAAAATTATAATTAACAAAATTAAAGGAGAAGGTGTTGATATTTATTAAGTAGCTACTATAGACCTGTTATTCTCAAACTTTTTGAACTCAGAACTACTTTATACTCTTAAAAATTATTGAGGATCACAAATAATTTTTTTGTTTATGTGGGCTATTATCTGTTAACTGAAATAAAACTGAGAAAAATTTAAAATATGTATTAATTCAATTATAAAATAAACAAAATGATAAATCTATGATATTTCAAATAGCAATAAAATCTTTTATGAAAAATAACTATTTCCTGAAACAAAACAAATAAAATAGTTTTATGTTTTTGCATGTATTTCTAACATCTGGGTATATGGAAGGCAGTTGGATTTCCATATCTGCTTCTTCATTCAGTATGTATGTTTTGCTGTTTTGACTATGTTTTAGAAGAAAATCAAGCCTAACACAAATAAGTAGTTCAAAAAGGGAGGAGTATTTTAATAATACTTTTCAAATAACTTTGAGTATTATTTGACAGTATAACTCAATAAATGATAATTTCTTAAAGTTACTGACAATGTAGACTCAGAAGCAATATCAATACACATTGCACACAAATAATCTCAAAATCCATTGGTCTATTTGGCACTTCAAATGGATTTTTTACGTCTGTATGATTTTAACTCTGTGGGCCCCTAGATGTGTCTCAGGTGCCCAGGGGATTCAAGGACCGCACTTTGACAATAGTGGTAGTCACTGCTTTTGTAAAACAAAAATACCATATAAAGTAAATCCTATTATCTTCTGATTACAGATTATGGATCCAGTTCTAATAGAGCTTACAATACTTAGACTTTACATTCCAGCTGGCCTGGATTTGCAACCCAACTCTAACACTTACCAGCTCCCTGACAAAAATATATTCTGTGAATTCCTCAGTATGCCACAGTTGTGCATATACACAAATGTATAGTATTTTATTTCAAAGATTCCAAGTGAAAATTAGCCCAGCATAATTTTTAGACACATGGACTCTTGGAGCCAAATTTTCTCAAACCAAGATTATGCCCTTTTCTTCCTGTGTAACTTTCAGCATGCTCATGCACTTAATGAAGTTATGAGAATTAAAAAAGGCAATTTGCATTAAGGGCTTAGAATAGCGTCTGCAAGGGACAGATGGGTCCATGTTATTTTTCACTGTTATCATTGTCACCATCATCATCTATTATCTGTCCTTGGACACTCGTGCTTTTTCAGAAGTGAGTCAGGCACTATCCTTCCCTGACTGTCAACCATGGGAAATTTATACCAAGCTCTCCAATTTATCCTATAGAAAATTCCTCACTAGGTTCAAGGGGAAGGAGCATGGATCCTGACTCCAGCAGTACTTTCTCCTTAGGGCAATGAAAACCAACTATGACTCTTTCCAAATAAATGTCTTTACAAACCTTTACCTTTCTAACTCTAACCATCTTTGATATCTTTGATCTGTCCAAAAGTTATGAATTTGGCTTTCAACCATTTCTTTATGAAGTCTTTAAATGGGGATATGTCTCTCATTCACATTGGTGTAGAAACTTTGGATAAAATAGCAACCGAAAGTGTCATACCCTGATATTCCATTACACAAAAAAATAACAATACAGGGGAAAAAAAGAGAACTAAGATACTATGTGCTTATTGTACAGTAGTAGTGTGAACTATTTACAAACATAATCTTAAATATTCACAATGCTTCTGTGAAGAAGGTATTATCCCATTGTACAGAGGTGGGGTTAGGAGAGAACCAAGGCTCAGAGAGATTGAATAACTTGTTGCAAATCACAGGAATTATCAAAATGTGGCAATGTCTGTTCAAACTACCTTATCTAGGTTTGCCCAGCATTTATCTGTTAAGTTTCTCTCCTCTCACTTTCTTTACTTTTGTTCTTACTTAGTTTTAAAGGTCAGATATATTTCAAAGATGGCTCATAAAACAATAATCCCTGTCCTCTTCCCTTTGCCATTAAGGCCACCACTTCTTTTGGATGATTCATTTAGCATTTACCTTCATGTCTTCACATCACATGCTTGCATTACTTCCTCTTAATTTTCACTTTTAGAAATGAATTCTTAACTTTCCACTTCAGAAGATCAGTTTTTGTGCCCTTTTTCTTTCCCTTCCCCCATCACTTACATTCTCTTTCCAGATTGTTCAACAGAGTTGAGTCATAGTTTTGCTGTAGATAAGTATCAAGTATTTACATTGTTACAACTATGTAAATGTTATTCACATCTATGATTACTTTTTTGTCTTCTCTGAATTAATATTTATATTTTTTACTTCATTACGATTTTCATATCACAAATACCACCATTTCAGTCAGAAAATGTTTCCTACTTTTCTACATTATCACACAAGACATTCTGCCAGGGATGTACAAATAAGAGTCCTTTTCTTTTCTTTAATTATCACATGATATTTGCCACCTATTAGAATTTTTAGAGATTTTTAAGTACTCTTAAATTCAACTTTATTAGTACAGATGAAAGACACGGTCAGAGATAGTCATTGAAAAATATATTAATAAAAATTTTTACTCTAAGTTAATATTAAATGTTAGTTTTTATAAAGTTGCCTTATGTTTGTGAAATAATACAGTTTATAGTGTTTTTCATTGGATATTCACTACAACAAGTTTAAGGTAATGTCATTTCTGGGTAAAATAAATACATCTATTAAAAATGATTATGAATCATATTTACTGATATTCAATAAAAGTTACAGTCCTCTTTAAGTGCAATGCAATCAATATACAACCTCACAGTTTAAAAAATGTATATTTACATACATAAAAATTGTTTTATTGATGAACACATTTAATACAAGAAGACATTACAATTAAACTCTCAGCTCCCTGGCTTAAATAGCCAGGATTTTTCTGGAGGTCTGGGATTTCCAAATGCCTGATAATTATTGCCTATAAGCACAGAAATTAACTTAACTTAGCCACTCTAAAACTGCATTACATTCAGCCTTGTCTTCCTTAAAAGAGCACAGGCTTTTTGAAAGCTTACAATAAACTTATTATTCCAGTGATACTTGTAGTAAAAAATGATGAGTGAATGCCATATGCTTTACACGAAACATTTCTAGATTTCTGTGCTATTTGAATTGTGTCTTTTTCTTAATCAGATTTTCTTTTAGGGCTACCAAAGCTTATTATAATTTAGTATATCTTCTGTTATCTCATTTCTTATAATTGGTTGCTTCTTTTCAACTGTGTGCTTGTACTATATAATTGAAATTTTTTGATCAGGGTAAAAACTAATACTGGAAATATGAAGGGATCATGTGTAAATGAAGTACACTAAGCTTAGGGCATGGATTTGTAATATTTACTTGGACTGCCCCGAATACATTTATTACTTAATTCCTAGATATGGCTATATCTCTGTATAGTTAAGTTTACCACATAAGTGATGTGTTAGCAACTGCTAGTTGCCCCCCTATATATTCTCTCCTTCTATAATAATAGAACTTTTACCTTCAGGTGGGGCCATGACAGCCAAGAAGGAGCAGACATGTGTCTAAACTCTGGGTGGTGAGATTGAGAGAAAGGATACCATTTTCAGAACATGGTATTGAAGAAAGTGATTTGCCTTTTCTGCCATTCTCTCCATCTCAATACTGAGAATTTAGAACTCCCTCTTGAATCAGGAGAGGATAAGAGTCAGAGGATGGTGGAGCAGAAAGATAACAATGAAGCTACTGACATAAGAGCAAAATAAACTACTTTTCTTTTGTTCACGCCACTGGTTTTGGGGGTCTATCTTCTGTTTCTGCTCATTAATTCTATTTAGTATAACAGAATAGTTAAATGTGTGAAGACAGCATTTTTCTGCTCGAGATACTGGCCAGTTCAGTTCTTTTGGCCCTTGGGTTCAGTTAAAACAATGGTAGATTTTATTTAAATCCCACCTATTCAGGCCCTGAGGTTTGAAGCATTAATTTTTTAAAGATGGTTGTCTGTAGATTAGTAATTTGTAAGATGATAAGTGATTAGTAGTATGGTGCCTGAATGAGGTGTGGATTAGAGCAGGAGTTTTTTTTTTTCTCAGTCTTCTTAGGCTCTGACTTCAATTGAAAAAACTAAACAGTATACCTTAAAATTCTAATTAATTTGGCCAATTGAAGGATTTGAAGGAATGCTGAACTTATTTGCCTTCTAAACTGGAGGCTCATTTTTGGTCTGCGAAGTTTTTTGTACCCTTGGTTTTAACTACCACTCCTCAAAAATATAATTCCAACACTAGCTTGGGTCCCAGTATAACCTCAATTTAGTGAGGAATTTCAACTCAATGAAAAGTTTAAATATAAAGTGTTTTTTTTTCTTTAATCTTTCAATTGTCCTCAGACCCTTTTTTAACCACTAACAGTATTTTTGGATATGTTACTCAATTTTTCTGTGAATTTGGTTATTAAAAGCTCAGTTCAGGTAAAAATGTTATCTCGAACTTGGTCAAAATTTTATTTTCTTCTTTCCCAAGCACAAATCTGACCATGGTTGAGGTACCTGAGTGGTAAGGGAAGAGAAGGATCTATCTGCCTTCACATGCCTCATCTCTTCAGGGTTCACCTTCTCTATGACTTGTTCACTTGTGGAATACATATGTGCATGCTTTGTGAGGGGTTCTGTGGGGCCTTCCTAATGCTCAGTTCCCTGGTGTGAGAGTAAGAGACCACTTGGAAACTTGACCCAGTAGCCCTCTTAGCCCTCATCATATTGCAGGGGTTCCTTCATCTGTAGGCAGCACTCTTGGGTGAACTGCCAGCAGAAGGACTCAAGTTCTCCACCCTTCTCAGTGTTCCTATGGCTCTTAAAATGTCACACATCTTCCCTGTCCAAATTCTGGGCATGTAGATAGTCCAGTCCTGCCCCTTTGTCTACCCTCCCTGATGTCTCTCTAATGTTCTCTTGCTCACAGAGGCCTGAGTCACATGAGTAGTCTATTACCTAAGTGGATATCCAGCCAGGCAACAGCATGGTAGTATTTTTCCTCCTTTCTCCCATGGCGAGGAGAGAGAATTGCCTTTTACCAGTAATTTGAAATTTTTCATAAGACATAACGACTCCCACTCTATCTCTGCTCTTCTCCCATCTATTTACCCGATAGTAATAGGAGTTCTGAAATCTCTTACTTCATAGAGATCAAAGGGGTGACTTCTTAGAGATCAGTGGAATCTGGCCCCAATTGCAGGCACCTCTTGTTAGATGTTGAGTTACTTAAAAATTCTTTGTGTCCAGGTTTGGCACTAGTCCTGCTCAACATGCTGTTACCGTTAGCAAGATGTTTGTAGTAGGGCCTTCAAATCACTTTATACGGAATAATATAATTTTAAACCAAAAAACAAAATTACCTTAACCAATTATACCGTAGTTTTACAACATGCATTTAAAACAAACATAATATTTATTTTCCCTTGCTCCCAAAAGGCTTGTTTTTAAGAAAGTAAAAAATGTTGCTATTTTTAGGTTTTATTTTAGAAAATCTAGTACAGGGAATTATCATAATCTTGATAACTATTATCTTTCCCTGAGATGTTTTGAATAAATATTATGATACACATTTGTGCAATATTTCTGTGTAGGCATATGCCAGATGTGTGATGACATGCTTCCTCGTAATACAATAACACAAACTCCTGGAAGGGTAATAACTGAGAAATATTTTGTATACTGAATGTAACTCTGGAGACAAGACTTGCAGAGAGTGTGCATGTGCATGTGTGTATGTTTTATCTAGAATCCCATCCAGCTCTAATATTCTGTGCTTTGGTTTTGCTGTTGCCCCCTCAAAGCAAAATAAATCCTTTTCAGAAGATCCCAATGAAACTAATGAGTTTAACCTCAAAGATTTTATCCTTCTCAGTAGTCAACTAGAAGCTAAAGTACATCAGAGAGAAACTAATTACAAGATTTTTGCATTTCAATTATTCTGCATTTATCATTGTAATTACTAATTCCATCTATCTTTCACTTGCTAAGTATAGGAAAATGAAAAAAAAAAGACCTGTAAATTTATAATCCCCTCAGAAATGTAAATAGTGTATAGTTGATATGTATGATCCTTTGTATACTTATAAATTTATGACTGAAATCATAGTTAAAATTATTTAGAAAGACTTTTCTGAAATAGAAAATTTAAGAAATATTTGTATTGTTTTGAGTATGCCACATGCATGGTTTAAATTTACAGTGATAATTATATCTATAGAAGCTTAAATCTTATAAAGTGGAAATACTAGGAGAGAAATCATAAAAGAAAATCAAGAATTAATTAGAGTACTTTTGATGCACAAAATAAAAGCTGACAATAAAACCTAGTAAACAGTATTTGTATATTCAAATTGGTTAGCTCATTCAAAGCATAAATACAAAGTAAAAGCAAAAGTAATATTCCCAAGATAAAGAAAATAAAAAAAAGAAAATCTGTTTTTAATTTTTTTGGAATTCTAAAATCATTTTTACATATGGAAAAATCATAAAGAATGTTTTTTAAAATCCTTAATATCCAGCCATATTTGAGGGTCAGACATAGCTTTAAATGAAAAGGAAAAATTATTGTGTTGTGGAAGGCAAACTCATCTTCCTTTATGTAGTTAACCAATTAATTTTCACTGCATGTTCTATGTCTTAAACCAAAACATCATTTTCTTACTTTTTGCATCAGAAACGACCATAGAGTTTACTGCCACACGGGTATTACAGAGGAGCTTTAGGGTGCTGGCTCTGGTGCATGCTAGAACCCACCTGGGCGAGGAACCTTGAGCTACTGGCTCACCAGCAGAGCTCAAACACAGTTGGCCTTACCCTATTTAGTATGTTAAACATCTGGACATTTAAAATAGAAACTTTGATTCTCAGCTTGTTTCAAAAAATCAAAATCATCTCAAAAATACACAGGGCTTGTTTCGCCATCAGTGAAAGTGGAATTAACAACTCATCTCTCTAGAGGGGGCGTGTTTCCTCCAAGCTTCCACAGCCCCCAGCAGCCCCATTGTCTTGCAGACAGTGTGCTTCATTATTTGGTACTGCTTACCCTCCAAAAACATTTGAATATTTGCCCCCTGATCTCGCATGTCTTTTACAGGTGAAAACATTGAGATCTTATTTATCTCTTGAGCCTTCTAACTAATAAAACGTAAGAGTTAAGAGTATGGTCTCTGGAGTCAGAGTGTGTGGGTTAAAATCCCAGCTCAACAACTTATCAGCTCTGTGACTTTTAGCAAGTTATTAAATATTTCTAGTTTCCTCATCTCTAAACTAAAGAGTAAAATAATACCTGCCTCATTGGGTTTTGTGAAGCTGGATCAATAAATATATGAGGTGTGCTTAGAATAGTGCTTTGCAAATTTTATGTTCCAAATGTTTGCTATTGTTATGAAACCACTTTATAGAAGCAGAGGCACAGAGTAGCCAGCTCAAAGGATGAATTCATCTGTGTCCAGGCACCAGCTTCATAGAGCTTATATGTATGGCCCTATCCATTGAATTCTCCCTCTAGTTCAATCATATACCAGTTCTGAGTATTGGAAGGAAGGTTTATGCAGCTTTTGTGTTTGGGATCTTTTACTGCTCTTGGACAATGTAGTCTTGAATATAGCAAAATAATTAAAGTTGGTGGAAAAGCCAGTCCCGGAATATAAGATCAGAGACAAAGCGATCAAGAAGAATGAAGTGGCATTCTTATGAGCAGCTTTACTTATTTAAGAAATCATGGAAATAGAAAAGTCATTTATGATTCCACCTTCAGTTGTCAATTGCAAGGAGGAAGAAGAATTTTATCTTTTTCTATTTTTATACATAATTAATATTAACATTTTGAAAAGCTGAGAACATAGCTCATTTAGGCAGGAAAAAGAATGAGGCGGGAAGACTTGTACTCATTCCCTTTCAAAATATTCTTTTACTTGGTTTGATAATTTTAAATGGTATCTTTTAGCATTGTATTGATTGCATTGTGGGGAAAAAAAGTTTTTTTTTTCTTACTGTTTATATAATCAATTTCACACTCAATAAAGAATAACTCCATGTGATTTTGAATAAGCATTGATGGCAGATCATAAGCATTTTTCTAGTTGAAAACCTTGTTTGTGACAGAATTTTAAAATATATGTTCCTGAATGTTTTTTTCCATATTTTGTATTTGGGGTTGACTTGATTAACTGAACATAAATCTAGAGGCTCTGTTCCTCTAGAAAATATTCTTTTTTTTAAGTAAATGATAAAGGATGAAGGTAGTTGTTCACATAGGTTATTCTATTCTCTGACAAACAGGGCTTAAAAGCCTTTCATATAAAGGCTTTCTCTCTCTCTCTCTCTCTCTCTCTCTCTCTCTCTCTCTCTCTCTCCCCCTCTCTCCCTCTCTCTCTCTCTCACTCACTCTCTCTCTCTCTCTCTCTCTCTCTCACACACACACACATATGTATATATGTATATATATATATACATACATAAATATATATGTATATATAAATAAGTGATTAACTATGTTAAGAAAGATGAGTTTGACATATGATATATATGTTAAATTTATTAACATGCAGGACTCCCACTACCCTCCAGTCAAATTAAATTTGTTTTATCATCCTAAAATCTACCTAGAAGCAAGACAATATTTTTATGGAATGAATAATATTTCATTGGAGCTGAATCTATGAATTCTTTGATTAGATCTGTTTCTTCATAAGATCATCTCTGATGCTTAAACTTGTGCCAAGGTCTTATATAACAAATTATTTTTTATTGATTATAAATTATTTTTATTATTT
The DNA here is from genome assembly GCA_004027375.1 of Macroglossus sobrinus. Taxonomy (NCBI): domain Eukaryota; kingdom Metazoa; phylum Chordata; class Mammalia; order Chiroptera; family Pteropodidae; genus Macroglossus; species Macroglossus sobrinus. Next base: position 79,228 of record PVKZ01001274.1, read on the forward strand.
TCAATTAAAATTTATAATTTTCTCTTATTATATCATGTGTATAAGTAAAATGTGTAAATATCTATGTGTGTAAGGCTCTGACATTTGAATGGCAGTTGGAAAGCTTACTGTAACTCAGATAAGACAATATTTACAATATTTATGGCACCCAGTGAATCCTGTCAGGCACAGGAAAGGAGAGCCTCTTTGAAGATTAAGTATGTTTCAGTCTTAGATAACATTTGTTTCTTGTGAAAATACTGTGTAATAACTTGACCACTTGTTATAATTTTATATAATGAAATAGCTAAGTTGTTACTATTAGAAAACAAAGAAAGTATAGGGGAAGTGAAGATAATTGTTAGGAAGATATGATTTAAGCAGGATAAACAACCAAGGGAATGTTCTTTGAAAAGAAAATGTGTAAGAGGAGAAAGCAACAAGTAGATAAGTGAACAATTAACTTGTTGGATTGAAAGTCTGACAATCATATTTTTCAACTTCATCTTTCTTTCACTCCCTTAAGTAATAATAGCATTATTAAGGTCTCCATATGAGGCTTTATCAGTGTTTATTGTTTGATATATACTGTACACCAAAAGTTTGGCCAAATGCCTTTAAGAATTTTTTTTTTATTGTTCCTGCGATTATCATTCGAATTAAGGATATAATTTTTTAAATAACATACTCATAAAATATAGTACAAACTAGTTTTATAGTTTACATGCTTATATTTATTCCTAAGTGTAATCCAAAATATGACTTCAGATGGACTTCCTAGTCCTTAGTGGCTCTCAATAGGAAAGACACAGTGGTTCTTTGTTAGTAGCCCACTTGGAGACAACTTGACAACTTAATTAGAGTTTTATTGTATGTTATTGTTTACTCAAGCTTAAACATTCTAGGATCATTTTACAAAAAAAAAAACGCTAAAATAAGAAAATAAAGAAAAGTTAGAAGAGAGAGAAATGTATTGAATATTTGTGTGTGTGAATGCATAAAATATACTTAATAAATGGCTACAGATTGATCCTTCTGCACTCTCCAGGAACCCAAACAACCCAAAACCACATGCATTCCTCTATGTCCTTAGCTACTGAAAGACATGCTGACTTTTGGAAATCAGATTGCTGAAAATCAAAAGAACTGAGAGCCATTTATAAATTAAGAGTTTGTAATTACGAAAATTGTGACAAGTTCTTCAAGATGTTCTAAAATATGTGGTATTAATATGTAGTTCAATTAATGCATTAGCTATGTATAATTCTGAACTAATCACAGCAAAGAAAATAGCTGAAAGTCATTTCTAAACAACAGATTAACATATTCTAGTTTTAGATTTAACTACTTTCTATAAAAATATGGATTACAGCCATATTGTGTGTGTGTGTGTGTGTGTGTGTGTGTGTGTGTGTGTGTGTGTGTGTGTGTTTCTGAAACCTAATGAAAATCCCCTAAATGTAATGCCATTAATCCCTGGAGAAGAAATAATTGGGACAACATTTAATATAACAGATGTGATTGCTATAAGTGCCAGTGAGAAGATAGGAGTCAGTGCATTTGTAATAAGGATTAAATAAGGAAAGTTGAGAAATGGTGAGTAAAAGATTCTGCTTGCTCTGAGAGAAATTTCATGAAAAACCAGTGCCTTCAATAATACATACATATGAGTTAATTTTAAATTATTGAATATAAATTCCAACAGTGAAAAATATAAGATACAATTATAAGACCTAAGATTCTGCACCAAAAGCAATGTTAATACAATATTCACTCGGGGAGAAATGAGAAGGAAAGTAAAATTATGACAACTGTAGTCATTTACATTCCTCTAAAGGTAATTCAGTATATTTCATAAAAAACTTTTATAAAAACTTAGCATATATTCTCTCCTCATTCAAAATTAGGTAATATAACTCAGAAAATCTTAAATGTTAAATGAAAGCTCTAAAATTATACTTCTTGATAAATAGTGTAATTATAACAATTCAATACTGAAGATCTCTGAATGCTCATATTCCATATATCACAATATATACTGACTCTGAAATTTTACTTTCAGGAATACTGGCGATGTGTTTTTCTTATGCCATGTGACACTGTCAGTAGTGTTAAGACTTCCTAATGTGATGGGATAATATTTCCTATAATAAATGCTACTGTCTATAAGTGAGATTTTGGCAACCATAAAAATATATGATTTCACATAAATATTACTACTACTTTAAATGTTTTTTTAAAACATGATCTTCTGGGAAATAACATGTTATTTCCTCATGATTTATTATTGCATTTCCATATAACACCTCAAGTTTCTAGACTTGACTTTTATGACTATAAATTCCTCAAAACTATGAATTATGAATTATGGATTATGATCTGTGAACTGTAGAATTTTTAAATGAACTTTTAAAATTTCTACCTCAAGGAACATTTGGTCTGGATAACATCCTTGCCTTTGGAATGTTAATCATAAATAAAATCTTCTGTTTTCTCAATTAGCTTTATATAAATTAATACGTTAAAGTTCATATTTAGGCAAACTTGAAAATGCTATTTATATATCTTAAACAGAAACCATATGATGTTAGGAAGATTGAGAAGACCATTATTAATATTTTAGTAACTCAAATGCATAGAGCCAAATCCTAGTAAACTTCCATATGTAAAATTCAAATAAAGACACTGTTAATTATTAACATTGATGACTGTGTATTGAATAACTATTAGTTACATTAATGGAATCATCAACTACTTCAATTAATTAGTCCATCTATGAATGTCTTTATAACTTTGTGATTTTTTTTTGTGGTGTTTGCCCCTCAGAAATCTGAATTTAAATAGTCATGAGCAATTAAGATGACTGAACATTATACACATGGAGCAAAAGTATAAGCTAAAAGTAAGCTTGGTTCTACAATGCCTAATATTATAATCAAAAACCTGTGTGTTGGGTTGAATGCTCCTGGTGCAGATAAAGGACTTCTCTTCGGAGTCTTGATGACAGCCACCTCAAGCATCAGTTTATATAGAAATGAAGTGATTTCTCTTATACTTTTCTTTCTCCAAAGAAAAACTCTACAAAGAACATTGAGTCTTAGTTTTCATTCTTATCAATACTTGCCTAAATCAGCTGATAACATTTTCGAGGGTTAAAAGAAAGCTTAAAAGTGAGTCATTGCACATAAAACAAATGGTTTCTCCAAGCTAATGACATGATTCTAACATCACAAATCTAGCAACAAATGCACATGGCTGTTTAGAACTATAAGAGATAACTCAATTCAGTTACCAGATGCTCTTCCTGACTTTTGCCCTTCCATTACTGAGATTTTATTTTTAGTCCTTGTGCTGACCCAACATTTCTATTATTGCCATTTTAAGGATTAAAGAAACTGAGTGTACAAGAAGTCATACTGAAGTTTACAAGAAGGTGGGATTTGAGCCCATGCCTTCTGGGTTCCAAGGTGTTAGAGCACGTATTTTAAATATTAACTATGTGGATAACACATTAAAAATCAAAACAAATCACCTCTTTTCAAATAAATGATTTTGATGTTAAGATGTGAAAATTTTTCTGATGATATTTCATGAGACAGGCAATTTTAATGTTTTAAAAATTCAAATGGGAAGAATGAGACACAGGCTTATTAATGTATACCAGTTTGCTCAATAAAATTACAAGTGCTGTTATTGTCCACACACTGTATGTTAAAATTAATTTATTAATGTTTTCAGTGCTGAAGCATAAGCTAGATTGAAGTTTACCAGCAGTTATTTTACATACAAACTTTTAAATTTTATATTCAAAAAATTTCTAGTCATATTTAATTTAATAAACTATTTAATCTTAATTTTTAAATATAATTCTTTTATTCATTCAATTAATACATATGCACTGATTATACCAGGCATTGAGCTTCGATGTTGAATGAATTCATATCAACAGTCTTGCCTTCAGGGAGCTTCTTTTCTACTGATTATTATATACATACACAAGATAAATGCCAACTAAAAGAACAAAAGAACTGCCCTTTTGTGAAGAACTCCCTACATGAACTGTGTTTTAGTGGGCTCTGCAGAGCCTTCTTTGTGAGTGCTGAAACCAAAAGATGTTCAGGCTTTGTTTAATAGACCCATTTTAACTCAGAAGAATATAAAAATAAAAGCAATATTTTATTGATTTCCAAAAGGCAATATTAGGTAATACCTTCATAGGAAGTATCTGGAAATTGAAATTATTACTAAAAGGTTTGGTGAATGTATAATTATAGCAAAAGGATTTAGATGGTGTCCATGGAGTTATAATTAATTTTTCTTCTAGGGAATTAGCTCCAGTGTCTTCCTCGAATATTTTTTTGTTAGCCAAAATACTTCTGTTTTCCAGATATTGTTAGTCTTTATGGGCAGAGATGAATAGACACTGAAAAATGCTTATGCATTTTTTTCACTTTTGTGTTTAATATAATTTATTTAATTGTAAGTTTATTTAATTTTTTTCAGCTTTATTTAAATATAGTTGACATGCAACCTTTTGTAAGTTTAAGAATACCGTATTGTTTTGTATATCTCTTATAGGTTGCTAAAAGCACCATTACAAAAACATTAGGTAGGTTAACAGTTACATTTAAGTATTGTCTTTCTCTGGGTATTGCTAACTCTCTGAATTAGACCTGAACATTTGCCTTCTGCAAGATATTTGTTCGGTTTCTGTGCAGATGGCCAAGTATTCTTTTCATTCATTGTTTTAACAAGTTTGTATGAATGACTTTTACTGACCATTTCTCAAAATTAGAAATATTAGTTTATACCCAGTCCATAGTACACTAAAAAAAAAATGAGTCTCATGTGGCTATATGGTAATATTAAATATTTAATCATCCAATAAATAATTTAAACCTTTTAATTTTTAAAATGACCTGTAAGACATGTTTTAAATTTTTATTATTTGTGTTAGTATTATTTTGGTACACATGTAAGTCACTCTTAATTTTTTTATTTTATTTTACTTTCTTTTGCTAAGGTCATTGATAAAATATTCATTAATGATTTAATAGTTTACTTCTGTATTTCTCTTTGGAAACATTCAAATCGATAAATGAATATGTAAATTAATATTCGGGTATAAGAGATGATAGATTTTTATAAATCTTCAGTTGCTGTACTTTTGTTGCTGAACATTAATAGGCTGTACCCAACTTTAACCTTTAGGTAGCATCATTTGAGAACAGTTGTATATTGAAAGTGGCCACCATTTAGAAAAACGTGAAAATAATACATGTGTTCAAAAGAAAGGATTTAAGATTTATCATACTTTTTGTTGAGATTAAAGACACTCTCTTATCAAACTGTAGCACAGTCTCATAATTTGGAACATTTAAAAGTACTTTCTTATCCACATAAAACTATTTTATTTCAATAAAAACTCCATCTTTTTTTTTTTTTTACTGATGTTTGTTCACTGCTTATATTTTCATTGGAGGTAGGGAGTCTTCCAAATGGATATTTCTAATGGAATTTTGTCCCCAGAATATCCTCAGTTTTAATGAATCTTGGTTAATTAGACATTAATACTTCAGAAGGAACTGAAAATTCCTTCTGAAGTATTAAAGATAAAAAAAATCTTTCTTCTTATAATTTATTGGTTTAAAAAGTATTTTACATTGATGTATGTAAGAGAAGGGGAAATACAGTTTAAAACTAATTTATGTAAAGGATTCTGGTTAATAGTCCATCTTAGTTGCTAACTAGATAGTCATTACAAAAGGTAAATTTTGTTGGATAATTGACAACTCAATTGATCTGATCTCTCCAATCTTGTTTTCATTTTCAAAAATTGAGGTCAAGTAATTTTATTTCACTAGTCAAGTACCTAATGAAGATGAGGTCATACATGAATAACCTCATGAAGAGGTAAAATAGTGACTGGAATCTGTAATATTTAGTTGAATTTACCGTATTTAATTTTTATAGAGGATCATGTCAGCTTTTCCACAATGACTATAATTCTTGTTGTTATGTGAATTCTCATTACATAAAAACTCCAAATTTTTTTCTCTTTCTCTATTTAGATTTTAATATGTTCAAGAAAATCTTTAACGGTAACTTTTTATGAAATTGTTCTTTTTCTCTTTGAGTTTTTGTGTTTTATTGGAAAATGTTCCAATATTTTTTATTCTCATTTAATGAATTTAAAAGAATTTTATTAAGAGCTTATTTCAAAGACAGACAAAAAATTTCCAGGTCCCTGCAAGAGGGCAGAGTTATCATTAGCCTCATCCAAACCACATGGACCAAAGCAGGCATAAATGCAGTTCTCCAGAGGAAATATGAGAATCTTTACTAGAAGAATGAATACACACACACACACACACACACACACACACACACACACACACACACACCAGACAACTCAAATAATTGGTATCTACCACAGTAGATAGAACCAGAGAGAACCAGAGAGAAAGAAAGGAGAGTGACAGAAATAAAAATAATATGGGTGGATTAACTGTTCTTAAATCTCATTTTGATCACATAGCCAGTACGTAAATCAAATATTGATGACTAAAGCCAGTTACAGTAGCAAGACAATTAACCGAAATCAGGCATGATTAGAATACAGTGCACATTTTCCCTTTTTATTTTAATTTTTCAATTATAGTTGACATTCAATATTATTTTATATTATTTTCAGTTGTACAGTGGAGTGGTAAGACATTTACATAATTTATGAAGTTATCTCCCAGTTAGCCTAGTACCCACCTGGCACTATACGTAGTTTTTACAATATTATTAACTATATTTCCTCTGTTGTACTTACAGTCCACATTTTTGTATATAAAAATATATTACTAAAAAGTCTAAAGTTATTCTATCTTTAAAATACTTTTATGATAAAAACTTTGTAACAATCATCAACTATTTATTGGCATAATAAAAGGCATAGTTCAGATTATTTCAAAGGATGTGTCATATAAGAATTCTATGCAAATATAATCATAAAGGGAAGTAATGGCAAAGGCAAGTATCCTCTAAACTGGAGTGATTTAAGGTAGAATATTTAAATTTTCCTGGATTTGCTTTATTTTTAATTATTATAGTGCTAGAATGTTTGCTATAAAATTCAGTTTTCTATTCAGCAAGACATGGATCTAGTAATACACTGACTTTTATAAAGACTATATGAAAAGTGATTTCAGCACAGAACCTCACACATTGAGCATTTTTACTTAATGGTTGTGATAAAAATAGCAGTTTTGTGATAAAGATTATTAAAATTATCAGGCTTACTGTCTAAAGGTTTTAGTGACAGAAAAACTAAACATCTATATATTTATGTATTTATTTAAGAACAGTAAAATTAGGATTCAGTATATTCTTTAACCCACTTCCTGTTTAGGAAAAAAATGCAGCCAGCTGCCAACGTTAATTTAATTTTACATAAATACTCTCTTTGAAGCTGAAGCAAATCTGACTGGTTTTCAATGTGAAAATAAAATGTAAAAACTGTTCTAAGAGTTCCTTCTAAACGGAACTTTTCTCTAATCCTAATGTAACAGAATTGTTTACATAAATCGGATTCATCAAATGACTCTTAGGCTAACAGCTGTTCAAGAGCAATGTTAACATACTTGTAGGTATGCTACAATTTCTAGGATTTGACATTTTCAGTCATTGAGAATTACTATATTTTGTAAATGGAAATATTACTACTAAAAACAGAATGCTATAAATAGAAAGATGTCATTTGTGTTCAAAGACTTTTGATATACTAGAGTAATGCAACAATAATAATAAAAGCAAGATATTCCATAGCAAAATTTAGGGGTGTGGTTAGGTCTGTAATCCGTGAGTTATCTCAAGGTAAATGCTACAGCTGCATGTGCTGCTGGTGAGCATTCTCTGGGCAAATGAGAAATGGGATAAAGTATAAATCTATCAGGACTTTTTTTAGACACATCTATACTAAACCCCTTAGTTTTCTTCTTGTCATTAACTTGCTTAGAATAAAGTTAAGATTAAAGGTGGCAGGTGAGACAAAAGTATGGGAGAGGAAGGGAGGTAGTGAGGGAAGGAGAGAATGTACTTGTGAACACAATCGGATAAATGTTCCTCTTTCTCAATGACCTAGTCATACAGTTACTTGCTTCCTTGTCATTAAGATATTTTAATTTCCATGAATCTGCTATTTCCAAATATTAAAAGAGCCTTGTGTTAAAAAACTTCTAGTTTTCTGAAGTCCTTTATGTATATATGTACTGAAAAATATTAGCAGAATGAGAGAACTGATAAATACTTCAATGTACATCTTTTTCAAGTTCAAACTGTGATCAAGCCTTGACACACATTTTAGCTCATGCACCATCCAAGTCATTTTAGGTCGTGGGTTAATCTTTATTTTTAATAAAATTCTGGCCTAATGAGCCAAAGTAGATATGGAGGCTTTTCACTTTGTCCACTGGCACTTTGACCTAGGTCAGTTGTATTCAACGCTTGTTTACATGACAGCCTAACAAATTGTGAGATGCAGACCAGTTTTGAAAAAATGGGACTGTGTGTGTCATAACACCTTTATAATAGTACTAGGTTTAATCAGACTGCTTAGAACTGTATAAAGTGAAGAGATTTCTAATTCAGGGGGATATTGTTATATTATAACAAGTTTTGTTATACCAAAGACCCTCACTTTTGACTTACAATTTAGTACAACCAGGCACTGGGATGAGGGAGGATATGATGGTGTGCTGCATGATAGCTCAACATTCTGTGAGGTCAATCAGAAGGACAGCCTGTCCCATCTGATAACTCTTGCAGCTAAAGCCAGGAATGGCAATAAGTTGTACTGTCAAAAATGGCCAGTGTCATCTGTTCCACATGAACAGTGTCCTGTTTCCTATAGAATTACATAATTCTATCATTTTAACAAAGGACAGATAAGTCCAATTTTTTTCTGTAAGTGTAAAAATTCTTACACTGTGAAAGCTTCTATCACATTCTGTTCCTTTTTTGCTGCCCTGCCCTTCCGAAGCATCTCTTCTCCATCTCACAAACTGCTGTTCCTTTCAAACTTGCTAGGTATCCTAAGAATCCTGAGGCAACCATGAAGCTCTCTTCATAGTGCAGTATAAATAAATACTAACTTAATGTTCCCTAAAGGGTTTGTATCTATAAAGAAGACATTTAAAGAAGGCACCGGAAGAGGCTTTGCAATTTAAATGCAGAGTGGGGAATTTTTCCACAAAACCGTCCAGAAAAAAAAAAAAAATCAAGAGCCATCATCCCTCTCCCCCGCAAAAATTAATATAATTCATTCATATATTCTACAAAATTTCATTGCCTATAATTTTCTAGGTCCTGCTATTGATTTTTACTTTTATCATAAAAATATAATTCTTACCTTAGAAAGACCAAGGAATATAAAGCTAATCGAAAGTTCAACATTATCTGCATTAATTTTGTAAGACATAAAAAGTAGGTTAAAAAAAAGATACCTATGTGTTCTTTTTAAATTGGACTTTTGTTGGTTAGAAAATATGAGCAGAAACAATATTTTCTTTTTCACCAGGGAAGCTCCATGCACTAGGAGGACTAATAGGATGGCACTCCATTGCATGGTTAATGGAGCTGGAGCAAGTAGATTAACAACTGCTATAGCATCAGTTTTTAAACTACCATTTTTCCTGCAGTCATTTAAAAGGAATTTAAAAGTATATGTTGATTTCTTTTCCATATTTGTGTCAAATTCACAATTTTGTGACTGATAAAACAAATCTTTCTTTAATGCCATCTTTTCTTTATGTTACAGGGTGATCGCTCTTAAAAGCCAACCTACTTATTATGTCCATCTTCTACTTTTCACTCTTCAGTATCTGCCCCCTTGTTCTTAGGACAAGGTTTTTAGTGTGTGCTATAAGACTCTATGATTTCATCCAGTAACATTCTTCTAGCCTCACTGAGATCTTTTCCTCTCCATGCTCATATTATATTACTTTGCATTCCTTTTAGTTCTACTAATACATTGTAATATTTTTATGAAGCACTCTGGCTTTACCCACCTAGGTCTTTCTCATTCTTCAGGACTCAATTTGCATAAATGTCTTCCTGCAGAAAAGCTTCCCTGACTGCCTAATGGTGCACCTCCAACATTCCATGGAAGCCTCTTTTCAAGTATCAGAGCACCTAGCATATATTATTTATGACAATCAAGCTTTCAAGCATCTATCTCTATGAAAGTGAGGATAGCATTTGCTTTGTTTAATGTTTAGCACAATGCTGACACATAGTAGGTACTTAGTGTATGTTTACTGGGTGAACTTTGTTCAGTTCAGTATAACTTTCCAGAGTGAGTATGGGTGTGCAAGGTGCTATTCTATGTAACACAAAGATGACTAAGACATATTTCTTCTCTTCACGTAGCTTATCATTTAGTATGTATAGGCATTAGGGAATGTCATGACACAAATCCTGTTATTAAGGCAACATTACAGGGGCCAAAAAGAGTCAGTCATGATGAAATGGTTATGGAAATTTAGATATCAGAGATGAGATATCTTGAAGATTAGAGTTTACTTTGGAACATTTTGATTAGTGTTTGAGAAGGTAGATCTCTTTTAATAGCTAGATTTAATTAGCTTTTTCAATAAATGAATAAAATATGGTTTTGTTTCCTTTATGTTTGTCTTTCAGTTTAAAATAGTAAAAATGATTATCATATTCATCAGTTCCATACTGGATTCAACAAAATATTTGATGTATATTTTAGTATTATCATAATTGTAGTTTTTATTATTAGAAGAGTTACATCCAGATTCTGTGTACACAGATCTGTGATTATAATAATCCATTCCTAATTGCTTGTGTGAACTATATGAATTATTTTTTGTACATTATTTTATCCTTTGAGGTATAGGTAAATTAGACCCAATAGCAATGTTTAATGTTCTCTTGAAGGTTATTTGACTATGACTTAGAAATGTTACATTCCCATTAATTTCATAAATATTTCTCTAATGCTTTTTCTAAACCTGGGACATAATATGGATCTTATTTCCACAGAAAATTATGGAAATTATCAGTAATTGCTCTATTACCACAAAGAAAAAATATATTTAGATTGTAGAATCTCGAGATATTTCAAAAAATCTTTTGAAGTAGTGATTCAATATTGGTAATGAATGTAGTTTGCATACAAATAATAGTTATTATGCTTTAAACCACAGGATACCGAAGTCCTCATTTCGTTGTTGGGAGTTTTCCGTGTAGATATAGTACTATTAGACTACCCAGGTGCTGCCGATTTCCATTTATTGTGCTAAACATACAGTGGAATGATAAGGCTATGGTGTGATTTTGGAAAATATTATTTTAAAGATCTTAAAAGAATTATATGCTTTGTTCATGTAGCATCATTTCACTCTATTCTGTGATTATATTCTATGTAATTCTCCCTCTAAAGTAAAATTTACTCTGGATGGGCTTACTTTCTTCTTAGTCACTCATAGTCTTCTCCCTTATCCTATGACTTAAAAAACCTCAGCGGTGGTAATTTATACAGATTATTTCTGGTATTGCCTATGCTAATATAGATTTTCTCCTCTTCCTTGCTTTTAGTATAAACAAGTTTATATAACACCTAAAAAGAGTTTTTGAAATGTGATATAAAGAGGTCCCTAATGTTTATTTCCCTTAAAGACCATTTTGATCAGCACCAAATCTGATTAGCTGCCACTTCTGTTACTGATTTTATAAGTCAGATGTGAGGAACTAGCAAGAAAATGTTCATGATTGTAAATTTGTCTTTTTGTAATATTTTTAAATTACAATCTACATACAATATCATATTAGTTTCAGATGTACAACATAGTGATTAGACATTAATACACCATACGAAGTGATTACTCTAATAAATTTTGTATACAAATGATACAATGCATAATTATTACAATATTATTAACTAAATTCCAAATGCTATATTTTACATTCTCATGATTATTTTGTAACTACAAATTTGTGCTTTTTTAAAATTACATTCTATAATTCTATTTTATTTTTTTAAATAATTTTTTATTTTCAATTATAATTGACATAATATTATATTAGTTTTAAGTGAACAACATAGTGATTAGACATTTATATGACTTATGATTGCCCTGATAAATCTAGTACCATCTGATACCACACAGTTATTACAATATCATTGACTGTATTCCTTATGCTGCACTTTACATCCCTATAAATAACATGTAAACACCAATTTGTACTCCTTGATTCCTTATCCTTTTTCACCCATCCTACCAACCTTCTACCCATCTAGAACCATAAAAATGTTCTTTGTATCTACAAGTGTGTTTCTGTTTTGTTTGTTCATTTTTGTTCTTTAGATTTCACATGTAAGTGAAATCACATGGCATTTGTTTTTCTCTATTTGACTTACTCCACTTAGCACAATATCCTCTAGGTCCATCCATGTTATTTCAGATGGCAAGATTTCATTCTTTTATTATGACTGAGTAATGTCCACTGTATATATGTACCACTTTTTCTATATTCACTCATCCTTTAACGGACACTCAGGTTTTCTCCATATCTTGGCTATTGTAAATAATGCTGCAATGAACATATGGATGCACATGTCCCTTTGAAGTAGTGTTTTGGGTACCTTTAGATAAATATCCAAAAGTGGGATTTCAAGGCCCTATTTTGTCCCTTGTTATAGCTTTTGTTTTAAAGTCTATTTTATCTGGTATAAAAATTGATACCCCAACTTTTTTTTTATTTCTACTTTCATGAAATATCTTTTTCTACCCATTTACTTTCAGTCTTTGTGTGTCTTTTGATCTGAAGTAAGTCTGTTGTAGGCAGTATATGTTAGGGTCATGTTTTCTTATCCATACAGCCATCCTATGTCTTTTGATTGGAACATTTAATCTATTTACATTTAAGTAATTATTGATAGATTTGGAGTTATTGCCATTTTATTATTCATGCATGGATGTGTGTATACATTTTTTTTATAGGTCAAATGCTATATTGGTGGGGCTTGAGAAGCTGTGACAGAGCCCAGCATACAGACTGCGAGTGCTTGGACAGTTGCCAGGGATGATTAGGCTCTGCTGCTTTGGTCACAAGTTCCTAGAAGCAAATGTGCAGGAAGAAAGGTCAGCCCTTCAGAAACTGATGGGTGACCTCATAGATTCCCACAGACTCCTGAGCCTTTTCGTCATAGTCATCTAGTCCTTCCCCTGCAAATTGATGTCAATAAAGATTGTCCCCAATTCCACACACTCAGCAGCTATCCTGGCCTCACAGGCTTGTTGTGAGGTAAAAATGCTGCACCAATAAAGTGGAATGAGCATTGGCTCTGGAGTCAGATAGACCTAGGTTCAAGTATCAGTTTTATGGCTACTAACTCTGGGCAAGTTGCAAAATCTCTGAAGTTCTTTCCTCATATGGGGCAGAAAATTAACTGTTTCAGGGCTCTGATATTCAAAATCTACTATCATCTTGAACTTCTCATTGTCTTTAGCATTGTAATATTTGAAGATACTGCTTGGAATCTTGATGGAGTTTTCCTTTGTGCACAGCTTGCACTTCTGGACATGGAGGCATTGCCATGACCTCCCTTAGTGCCACACTGTCCATCAGCCGAATATATTGCCACTTCTCTGAAATCTCACCACAGCTGCCACATTTCATCTTTAAGTACCACATGAAGTCATCCCTCATAGTCTGTAGGTTAGTGCTGTTCTCCAGCATGGCTATGAGCTGCAGTGTGATTTTTCCCCATAGTGGCCTGGCGCAGCACAGCACTGGCTGTGGTCACTCATATTTTGGATAATTATTTTCTTCTTCTTCTTAACGAAGTCTTCGTAGTATTTCTTGTAATACTGGTTTGGAGGTGGTGAACTCCTTTAGCTTTTTTTCTGTCTGGAAGCTATTTATCTCTCCTTCAGTTCTAAATAATAGTTTTGCTAGCTAGAATAATTTTGGTTTAGGTCCTTGCTTTTCATCACTGTGAATATTTCATACCAATATTTTCTGGCATGCAAAGTTCCTATTGAGAAATCAGCTGACAGTCATATGAGAACTCTCTTGTTAGGGAGTTAGGTAACTAACTGCTTTTCTCTTGCTACTTTTAAGATTCTCTCTTGTCTTTAACATTTGACATTTTAATTAATGATGTGTCTTTGTGTAGGCCTATTTGGGTTAATTTTGTTTGAGATGCTATATGCTTCTTGGGCTTATAAATCTATTTCCTTTGCCAGGTTAGGGAAGTTTTTTGTCATTATTTCTTGAAATTGGTTTTCAATTCCTTGTTATTTCTTTTTTCCTTCTGATACTCTAATGATGTTGTCCCTGAGGTTCCTTAATCTGTCCTCAATTTTTTTTGCTATTCTGCTTGGGTGTTTTCAGTTACCTTCTTTTCCAAACTGCTGATTTGATCCTCTGCTTCATCTAATCTGTTGATTCCCTCTAATGTATTCTTCATTTCATTTTCTTTTCATTTTTGACTCGTTCTTTTTTGTTTTCTATCTTTATTTTTATAATTTTATCTCTTCGTCGAAGTTCTCACTGAGATCATTGAGCATCCTTATAACCAGTATTTTGAACTCTGTATCTGGTAGATTGCTTGTCCCCATTTTTTTTAAAGTTCTTCTGGAACTTTGTTTTGTTCTTTCATTTGGGCCATGTTTCTTTGTTTCTCCATTTTAGCTATCTTGCTGTTTTTGTTTCTGTGATTTAGAATCTGCTGCCTCTCCCAGTCTTGGAAATGTGACTTATATAGTATTTGTTCTGCAGGGTACAGTGGCTTAGTCTCCCTGGTCACTTAGGCCAGATACTTCAGGTGTATCCCTCGTGTGAGTTATATGTACCCTTCTGTTGTAATTGAGCCTTGATTGCTGTTAGCATGTCAGTTGGGAGAGTTTGACCCTCAGGGTGATTAGTTGTGAAGACTCACCGTGACTACAGCGGAGGAGCTATTGTGCAGGGAATAACCATGTGGAACAGCATTTGCTTTATCAGGGCTCTAGTGCTTGCCTAGTCTGCCCTTTGGGTGTGTCATTGTGGAAGTGGTTGGGTGGTGCTCTGGTGTATGGAAAAGCCACTGGAAGTGGCTTGGGTGGGCCTGCCAGTTGGCTGGAGTAGGGTCTCAGGGAATCACCAGGACTTGGTAAATAATGTTATCCAGGTTGATAGAGACTCAGATATGGTACCCTCCTTCATCTGCACACTGGGTTGGAGAAGGGCTTAACAAAGGAAGAGTGACTTCTGCCAGCATTTCTGTCTGGGAGAAAGCTGCCCCTTTAGCCCTGGCCCTAAAACTAGACAATTTAGTTCCTCTTCATATATTCCTGGTGCCTATCAAGCTGCTGTTCCACTGCTGGAGCTCAGAGTGAGTGAGTCTATCAGTGAGTAATTCTGGGCATACATCCTTTAATAGAAATGTCTGTGACTCCCCCAACCCTCCATCTCACTCGGCCACAATCTTTGCTGGTTCTCAAAACCAGAGGTTATGGGGACTTCTCTTTCTGGCACTGGAACCCTAGGCTGGGGAGCCTAATTTGGGGCAGAGATCCCTCACTCCTCAAGGAGGATCTCTGCAGCTGAGATTGCCCTCACAATTTTTAATTGCCACATGGTGTGGAGCCCACCCATTCTGAATCTCCACCCCTCTTGCCAGTGTCAAGATGGATTCTTTTGTATGTCCTTAGTTTTAGGACTTCCATTAAGTTAGATCTTAGGAGGGTCTCAATGATGATTGTTTTGTAGTTTAGTTGTAATTTTAATGTGGTCATGGGAGGAGATGAGCATAGCATTTTTCTATTTCATTGTCTTCGCTTGAAGTTCTCAAATTTGTCTTTCTGAGGTTATCTATGAAACTGCACATATAGAAAGGCACATAAGAGGAATTAATTTTCTTAAGTATTTTATTATCATTAATTCTTAACTTACCATGTTATAATTTTTATCTTTTTTTAAGAAAGATTGTTCAAAGAAAGATCAAACCTCTTCTAAAAGTATTAAAGTTAAAGAAATTAGAGATTTTATAATCTGTTTTCCAGATATACTTACTAAGCTGCTTTTCTGAAGAACCATCATAGTATACAGATAGAAATACTAAGGAAAGATGGCTTTAAAACTGTAGACATCTCATTTATTTAATTAAATTAGAATTAGTGAGGCTTAAACTCAAATGAGAAGATAAGCACACTGCTTGTATTGGTGTTCTGTCAATGGATATTTGTTTAATGATCTATTATGAGTAAGAATGGCAGAATTAAAGATAATTTGACTGGAACTCAAAGTGCTTGATTTTAATCTCTGCTTTGTCCCTCACTAAATGTAGGACTCAAGTTACCCCTCCATCTGTTCAGTGAGATCACTGCTTTAATTTTCATGGTTTTCAAGGTGTATATAAGTCTTAAATAGAATTACTTTTTAGAATAAATATAGACTTTGCTATACTCTTTCACTTACTCATATGAGTACTTCCTTTATGCCAGGCACCTTGCTAGTCACAGAATTAAAGCAGTGGACAAAACAGATATAGTTCTAGCACTGTGGGGCTCAGGGTCTAGGAAGAAGCAAACATCATGTCATGCAAATAAGAAGCCAAGTAGAAATTGTGATAAGATTTGCAAAGATGTCATGGAGGTGTCAGGGGAGGCAATAATAGGATGAACCAAAATTAGATTGAGAGTCAAGACTTGTCTCTCTAACAGAATAAGAGCTTAAACTGAAACCTGGGGAGTGAGAAAGCAGTAGCCAGGTGAAGAATGAATCAGGATCAGTATTTCAAACAGAGAGAAGAGTCCATAAAAATGCCCTGAGGTATGAAATTACCCCCAGGGTCCAGGATGTGATCTGAGATGAGGCTGGAGTGAGAAGGAAGAAAGTACGTCATGGGAAGCCTGAGGCCAGGGAAGGGCTTTTATTTTCAATACAGTGACAATTTGAAAGTGACACAGAGAGGGGTATGTATGGAGGGGACATATGTACAATGTATAAACAGATGAGATTTTGGGTGGGTGAGAAATTTGGGTTTGTTTTCATTTGTTTTATAAAGATTTACCTTTTTAAAAAGGCTGGATTCTCAAGGAGATAGTATCAGGCAAAAGTACACATGGACTTTATGTTTCTTAAAAGGCTTCATGTATCTTCTAAGAAGTACTCATCTCACAGTGCCCGATCTCAGATAGCTTATAATCTCATTGAGTAGAAAGTGCATGAATACATGAAGTTAAACATAAACATTTAAATAAGAATTCAGAACAATAATAGGGGAACTATAATAAGCAAGTCATGTGTAATTATTTAATCAACTGAGCAGCAAGTGATTTGTCAGAGGCCCGCAGTGGTCAGCGAGTTCTTTTGGGATCTTGAAAAACTGGGAGAATTTGAATGGTTTAAAAAGGAGCACTTATAACATCTCAGGACTAACATGTCCAAGGATTATTTGGAATCAATATTACATTTTCATTTTCTTATTGAATTAATGTTTCACAGGTAACATCAAATTCATTAACTGGCCCAAATGAATAGAAAGTACAAAACATAAAATTTATGTTCATTAATGTATATGCTTTCAGACACTTCATTTTCTTTTTTTTTAATGTTAGAAATAACTCAAAGATTAAGGCTGGTTGAGGTAGATGTCAGGGTAAAGGTAAATCAGGATAATAGGATAGTGGGATAGAAATATAATTTGTTAGTGTATAAATTTTAACAAAAGTGTTCTAACTTGTGACTAATGAACTATATAAGCTAAATAAATTAATGTTGTTTTGTTTATCCAGATATTGAAATTGAAAATTGAATTTAGCTCAGTGTCTTGATTTCCATGATTTAAATTATAATAACAATAATAAGTAGTATCTTAGAACAATAACTCTCCCAGAAGTTATATCCACATTTGATTCCTGGATTTTTATTGATAGCTAATTACCTCAAAACTATGACTATAAATAGTGGCACCTGATGGAACCAGTTGTATATGATATTCATATTTTAGGCTATATGTTGTTTGTTGCTATTCCTGATATCTAAATGAGCAGCAATGACCTTGTTATGGAGCATGGAACTTGTCATTAGCATTGGCAAATTAACCCAGAATTATGAAGTATAATTTCCATATTCCTTTGTATCTATATATATATTTTATAAATTTAGTTATATAAAAATAATATTACATTTATATGTAGATATAAATATTAAGTACTGTTATAAAACTCTATATGTGACCATCAACTAGTTATGAAATTCAGAATATTTAAAGCAATTTCTCCAAAAATATATGCAAATAATAAAAATTCAGTGAGATTTTTTTGTATATTTTATGATTTAAACGGTGAAGTTATTTTCTTCTTAAAATCCCTTTTTTGATAAAGTCTTAAGGAAATATTAAAGACGTGTAAAGATGTCAGCCTATTTGTTTTTCATTGTGTGTGCCGCCCATCAAGAGAACTGTGCTATGTATCCAAGAGCAAATCATGACGTTTACATTCTCAGGCATTCATCTGGGGCTGAAGAATTTGAAAACTGGCAAAGGTTTACTTACAGGTAAGTACAATCACTTGAGATATTCACATGTGATATTCAATTTTTCCTTAGCAAATACTTTTGTGTTGACAAAACAGAACATTTTATGCTCTTTTTCACAGATAAGAACAATCCATCTGAGTGACTCCAAAGTGACTGAAGACTTCAGTCCCCACTCCTTGAGAAATCTTTATAAGGATATTAGACTTATTTAGATAGCTAGATCAGTCAAGGCAGGATATTTCTTTACGGCTGTTATAAAATCTTTAATGAATTTAGGAATATTTGTATATTCTGGTTAAATAAATTTGCTAGATTCTGGCTGGGATATAAATATGCATACATTGTCATTCTTAGAGATTACAAGATATAAGACTAATAAACTCTGTGATACAGGATCAAAAATGGTAAACTCAAGAAATAAAAGACATTTAAAAATTGTACCAGGAATTAATGAGAAAATACTAACTTTTTAATTTAAAGAACAACTTCATAAAGCAAGTAGCATTTATGATGGGTCTTATATGAAGGAGAGGTTGGACAATCATAAAGTCCATAAAAGTCTATAAAATGGAAATGAGATGATTAGCAGATAGAAAGAGAAAAGCATAAACAAAGAGAGTGATATATGTGAAATAGTTTTCTGGGCTAGCAAACAAGCTATGAAAAAGAGTATGCAACAGTAAAATTTGAAATTCAACATTATTTTTATAGCAGTACTGAGAAAGTGGTATGTATCTTTGAGTAATGTGTCTTTGAAAATGTTGGTTGAAATTTAATTTAAAAAGATTAATCAACTATTGCTGATTTAGAGTGAATTTATCAGGGAAATTATAACAATAACCTAGACAGTAAAAATGTTGTTATTTTAACAATAATCTATTGAAAATTAAAAATATGTAAGAGACATTATGAAGATAGATTATCTGTGATTAAGCAACTGATTGCATGCCTGCCTGAGTAAGAAAGGAGTGTAGGTGACTTAAAGCTGGTGACTAAGAGATTTTTAGTGCTATTAATACAAATAAAAAAAATAAAAGAAAAAGAAAAGAAAAGAGGGGAAAGAAAGAGGGATCAGAATGAGTAAATGGTCATGGAAAAAAATGTATCTGTAGACATCTTTAATTTAAATTGCCAGATTGCTGGAAAGCTGTGCCTGGACCAGAGGAAAAGAAAAGGAAGTGCTGATGGGGAAGGAAGGCTTAGAAGTAGAAGAGGTAGGGAAGTGAAGAATGAGAAAGAAGAAGCCAAGAGTGATCTTGCAGCCATCAGAGTCTGTGGAAAAGTAGAGGAACTGAAGAAAGGAGACCAGAAAGACGTGGATGATGTTTCCTAGCAGCACTGACTGGGAGAATGTCCCTGCACTGATGGCAATGTCCTCTACCTGTGCTGTTCAGTATGGTAGTCAGCAGTCACATGTGAATTCTGAGAAATTGAACTTTAAATCCCATTTAATTTTACTGAATAGTTTAAGTTTAAATACCACATGTGGCTAGTGGCTAATGACTTGATAAGCGCCATTATAGACTTTAAACACACTTTAGTCTCACCACAATCACTTTTCTACTGAGACATCAAATTATAAAATATAAATTAGAAGATATCCTTCCCCTGTTTAAAATTCTCCAGTGGCTTTTCAATGTCTGAGAATAAGATCCAAATTACTAATCATGGCTGAGGAAATTTTTATCTCCCCAACCAAAGCTCCAGCCACGTAAGCCAAGTTCCCTAAACAGGCCTATCTTTTTCCAGGTCAAGGCCTCGGTTCTTGTTTCTCTAATGCTTCCGTCTATTTCTACCTGTTCTTTACATGCTAATTTCTTTTCAATCTTTCAGCTCTCTGTTTAAGAATTATTCCTCAGGGAGATTTTCCTTGAGCCCCTTTATCTAAATCACCCAGGTTGCCCTATTTATTATTCTATAACTCGACACTCAATTTATTTCCTTTATGCCACTGATCATAATTTGTACTGATTTGTTTATTTCCCTCAGCCTCCCTCGCTGGACTGTAAATGCCCTGAGGGCAAAGATCATGTATATCTTATATTTTTCATACCTATTAGAGTGTCTGGCATATGGTATGTGTGCAATAATTATTGACTGTTGATCAAATACCAAAGACACTTCCTGCTAAAAGAATATATAACTACTAAACAGAGGTGTCCATAAACATTTTGTATTATTGTTAAATGACTACATTTCAGCAAATAAACGCTCAGAAAAAACTTATACAAATAGATTGGTATAATATATACCTTGAATAATTCATTTAAACAGAAGAAACTAAAACTAAAATCAATTGAAAGATATAATTTGGGTAGTACTTAATGGGGAAGAAAGTTACATAACTTATATACTTTATAAAACCTCAACCAGAGGATGATTTTGTTTCTAAGGTACTCCTTTAATGACTGCCTCTGTGTTTTTCTTTTATTGAAATTCTAACACTCTTGAAAGTACTGGAAAAATTTTACTCAGGGTATTTTCTTGGAATTGTCAATAACAATGGAAGGTAGACACTATTATTACCACATAGAAAACAAAATAAAATCTGTGGTTCTCAAGTTGGCAGTTTAATAGAGAAAAAGAAAAGATCTGTTACTGCTTGGAAATGTATGAGAAATAACGACAATTTAGCACCCAGATAAATAGATGTTTACTTTCAATGTATGAGTGAAATAAACTAGCTTGCCTGTTGAACTGCTTCCATTACTTAAGTAACCATAAAATGACATTTTTCATACAATTTTATTTCACTAGGAATGAATCTGATGGTGCAGCATTTTAAAGTTTTTAAAATAAAAGACTTTTTTTTAAGGTATATCTTTTAAAATTTAAACATGAAAATAATTACATATATGAAAACCAATATTTTTCCTTAGCATTTAAAATGAGAGTTCATGTCTACTGATAAAGAAAAATAGAAAACCTGTCTCCAGGACAACCAGCTGTTTTTTTTCCTGTTATGCTTCCTGTTGCATTGCTATCAATGTTTTAATAAAAAAAGAAAGAAAAGGAAGGAAAGAAAGGAAGAAACAGTATAACTGATTATGTTAGTATAGTACAAGTTCTATCTCCAAAGTATGAGTTTAAGAAATGCCATTTATTTCCAAATCTAAGTTAAAAGTTAAATTCCATGTTTTAATTTTTTATGCCAATGCATAGTCTTTATAAATACTGAAGGAAATAAAGTTGGATTTTAAAAAGAGATTGTAATCCTAACTTTAACTTTGTTCAAATACTTATGTATCTTTCTTCATAGGATACTTAGTCACATATCCAAATGGTGACTATGGAAGTCAGTTTGAAAAGCATAAAATTTTTTAAGTGATGATAATTAAGTATAAATAACATATATGATTTTTAAATGATATTTTAATAACATAAATAAGCTTCAAATATAAAAAGTGGTCCAGTTAAAGTTGTCCCCAAATTATAGATAATCTTATGACTTATAAAATGATTTTTATTTGAAAGCTTTGTCTAATTCTTTCATCTTCCCATTGAATTAACCATAGTCATTCCATGACCCATTACTTAGTAGGCAGCTCCCACTAAATTATATAATCATAAAACTTCTCCACATAGGAATATAGTATTTTCTGACTAAGTACCACATTAAAGAATGAAAGCATATGGGTCTTTTTTTTTGTATTCTAAACAATAACTGGGATATTAAAAAAAAAAAAAGACATACTGTTTGAGCTGTAGAAGGTTTTTCCTATATAATTGTTGAACTCTAGAATGTTTATTCTGGAGAAAGATTTCTGTATAATTTGAGTTACAAAGTTTATGTCATTAATTCATTGTTGGAGTATGCCTCCTTAGGTAGAGAATTTGAGAAAATAAAAGGCAGATGACTCTCAAGTGGTAAAAATTATAGCATGAGTCCTCAAAAGACTGTGTTTCTTTTTTCTTCCTCCTTTGCCCAAAGGAACATGTTGGAAAGTAGATAATAACCTTGTGAATTCATGTTGTACACAGATGGATTGGTTAGTATGAAAAAAATTGCATTAATGGCCTGTGAAATACAGATGAAGTAATTATTTAGATAGCTCCATCAAAACACTAACTCATTCTGATCTCAAAAATTTAAATGATCCTAAGGAACATGTGGTATGCCCCAGTAATTTTGCCATAAACATTTCACTTCAATTCATAAGAGTTAAGATATAAGTTCAATTTATTACTTCAAATAACTATTAATCCAGTTGCTATGTGAATTAACATTTTTTATTTTAGTATTCAGTTTGTATAATCAGACGTAATTACATTTATCATTTGATAATCCTTAACCAACTGCATGTTTTAGGTTATTGAAGCATCATATTGGAGGTGGGGGAAACACTGTCCAAATGAAGATATCACAGATAAAGTGAGTGAGTTAATGAAAACAATAATTGATGTGGTATTACTCATATTTATTAAACGCAGGAAACAAAAATTCTAGGAGGCATCCTCTTCTGAAACAGATCATATTCATTAGCATAATAATTCTAACCTTCTACTTTGGCATCTCCTTGTTCCCTAATTCAGAAAATATTCTGTTGTCTTCACAAGCTGCTGAATCTGCTGAGAAGGATTTTTTTCTAAGTTCAATATTGTACAGATTACATTTTCTGTTGAAGGATTTGAAGCAAATCATAGTGACTTGAAATTTAATGTTTTTTGCACTTGCATTTTTCTTTGTTTTATTTTCATAAGTCCTGTGGAACGTATATTTAGTTTCCAGGATTTTGCAAAATGTTGTGATGCTTAAGAGAGAGGACATTTTTCTGGGTTGGGGGCTCTAGAATTCATCAAGAGGGTAGACTTGAAGAGATCTGTCTGTGCTACACCATCGATTTGCAGTGCATTCTATAAGCAGAGAGGAATACAGTGCTTACATGCTCTTATTTAAGAGGAATGAACAGAACTCATGCATTAAAATATTTCATATATTAAAATGTGAGTATATAAATGTAGAGTTGCTTTCTCAAAACTTGATATTGATAGAGGATTAATGTATGACACAGTATGTAAATTATTCAGATTAATGCTTCCCAAAGTTTCCTGATAAGTAAAGTCACAAAACAACTTGTTAAAATACAAACTATCAAGATAGCAGATGAATGAAATCCAGTGCCTAGGAATGGGCACCTGAGAATTAAAGTGATGTAATTTTTACTGCTGAATGGTCATCAATGTATATATTCTTAAAGAAACAGTTTGCTATTAACAAAACTGATCTGTACTAGCAGACACAAAAAACCCTGATAATCAAACTAATAGTTTTTACAAACAAAATGTATAATTATTTGTTATTAAAAGAAGTTATGGAACTGAGGACATGAGGCACAAATAGTGATATCTGTGTGGACAACATTTTCTTATGGGGAACTTAAAGTTCTGATATAAGGAAAAGAACCAAAAGCAACGTTAGCACAGCCTTTCTGTGGATAAAAAAGATTAATGGAATTAATTGCAAGCTTCTCTTAAAAGAAACATGTACACTTAATAAAGAACAGGAGAAGGATAAGGGTTCAGGTACAAAAAAATCCTTCAAAGTTATACTTATTTTAGAACTTGTTGACCTGACAGGCAATAATCACATAGAGTTTTGGGAAAAAAATATATAAAAGAAATGAAGACTATATAATAGTTTCTGAATGTCCTCTGTGTTTTTATACCTTCTATATAGAGGGAAAACCAGGTAAAAATTTCAAATTACCTTGGAACTGTGGCCAAAAATTGTCATGAAGGGCAGAAAATGTTTCTCTTTTCCTTTCTCAGCCTAAGATTGTTCTCAGCTATTAAAGGAGTGGGGGACGGGAGGAGGGAAGGTAATTAACTGAAAAATTTTCAGAAGTGACAATATTAAAGTTATGGAGCAAACAAAAAGTGTTGAGTATAATTTTGCTTCAGTCAAGAACCAGTTTTTTTTTTAATTGACTATAACTTATTCACACAGTCTTATTTACTCATACTTGCAAAGATAAAATCTTGTAGGTGTATGTTTTACAGATACAAACCTATTTCCTGCTGGGAAGCACAAAGTGTGTGGGCAAAGGACAGAATCGGGGGAATGAAACTAGAGATGGAGATTGAACATCTAATGTTTCATTAAGAATTTTAAAGAGAAATAATGTTCAGAGTCATCACTTGATTCAATCTTATCATCAAAGATAAAAATGCCTGTCTACTGGGCCAGGCACCGTGGTTCTCATGCCACCTCTAACACACTTGCCAAGGAAAATTGATAAGTGTGTAGCTCATGGGAGAGTGGTTAAATATTGGAAAAAAAGGGAGAGGGGATGAAGATAATTTTACTGTGAATCATCAGCATGTCAGATTTAATATATCTACTATAAGAAATACAGAGAAGAAATAGCAAAACTCTAGAATATTTGCTTTGAGAGAGAAGTTATTTCTGGTACTCTAAAATATAGTTGTGGTAGAGCATGATTCCCTGTCCCTTATATGTAGACTGTGTATAGTGACTTCCTTCTGAAGAGTGGTGTATGGAATGAGGAGAAAATACCTTTACAGTGGAGAATCCAGTGAAACATTACCTCAGACATGTGATCAAGGTCAACATCAATCAGTGATAAGTCATATTGATAGCATATATCCTTGATATGACGTGATGAGAATGGCACTTCTGTGACTTTCCTCCCTAAATCCCATAACCTCAGTCTAATCATAAAAAAAAAAATATTACACAAATTCCAATGGAGGGACATTCTACAAAATAGCTGACCAATATTCTTTAAAACTTCCATCATAGAAGGGGAAGCACTTAGTGAAATAAATACTCTAGATATTGATTCGCCTACCTTCCCCACAATGCCTCTGCAAAAACTATCATCTGTAGATCTATAGAATTCCTTATCCACTGTTATGATACTCCAAAGAGTATCACTTTCCTGTAACAGAGGAATTCATTTCCTAGTAAATGAAGCATGATGATTTTCTAATGAACATGGAATTATTGTTCTTACTGTGTTCCCTATATCTATTTCCCAAATCTGTATTAGTTATCTATTTCTGGATAACAAACCACCCTAAAAGATGGCAGCTGAAAATAACATTGATTATCTCATGGTTTCCATAGGTTAGGAACATGGCTCTCAGCTTACCTGGGTGCCCATTACTCAAGGTCTTTCATGAGGTTACAGCTGGCTAGAGTGCAGTATCATCTAAAAACTCAACTGCTGATGGTATTGGGGAAGTTGGTTCGGCTTTCAGGCTCACTCATGTCATTATTGCAGACCTTGGTTCATTACTACATGGGCTTTCAAAGAACCTCACTACATGGTAGCTAGCTTCCTCCAGAATGAGTGATCCAAGAGAATGTGGGTGAGCATTTAACACAAGATCCACAGTATTTTTTGTATAACTTAGTCTTGGAAGTTATGTCCCATCACCTCTGTCAAACAGAATTTAGTAGAAGTGAGCCACTAAATCCAGAGGACTACACAGGGCATGAATGCATGAGGTGGTGGTCACTGGAGCAACCTTAGACACTGCATAAATAAAAACATATTAAAAGGGTAGATATCAGAGTAAATGTTATTACAATAAAAAATGTGAAAAAAGTTTCTTTTATCATGACTTTTAAGATTGTTGCGAAATTCTCACAACATAAATGCCAAATAATAGAGAAACAAATTTATACATTAAAATACAAGTTAAAAACATAAAATAATTATTTACATTACATATTATAATAGAAAATTGTTATAAAATAAACAGAAAGGCAGAAAGTAAAATTATCCAAATATATAAGGACAAAGCTTAGAAGGGTAGTCACAAAAAGCAAAAGAATGTGTTGAGTTAGAATGCTAGTATTATGGTTAATTTTTAAAAAAGGTATTTAATATTCTTAAAAATATTTTTACACATGTAAAAAAGAGGAATGGTACCATATTGATAATGTTTAATGATAATTTATATTTTAGCTATAAAAACATCATTCTTAATATATGGATTTATGTTAACTATTCTAATAGGACATGACTAAGAGTGTGGATGACTCACTAAAAACCTTTAATCACTCATGGCATTAGGTTTTTAGTAACATCATCCTGGCATATATAGAATCCACAATTTTATACCAAGTGTTTTCTTATCTGTATTCTGAAACCAGTCTACATGTAATTAGGCGTTATTTACACTGCTACCTCTGATTCAAAGTGGTAGACACAGACTTACATATTCATTTATTTTATTCATTGAAGATTGTGTCTATTTCACATATGGCAATGTCAAATGATTTTAATTTATCTTCCATTAAGCAAGAAACAGCATGTCATGTCTTAAGTAGCCTAGAGATTGTTTGCTTTTTTCATTATAAATTACTAATCAAGGAAAATTGTTTACTGCCCCTCCCCACATATACTACAAAACTTAAGAATGTCTCTAATTTTATAAACAGAATAAGAGTATTTAAATAAGAAAATATATATAGTTATATATTAAACTATAGTTAACAGATAAGATACTGTTAATTCAGATTTCAGTGCCAAAATTATGATTTAATTTTACCAACTAAATCATACGAGATTTCTTCCATTTGGATGATAAATTGAAAAATAGCTCTACCTAATAATCTTGACACTAGCATTATCAACTTAAACTTTGTTTGAGTAGGATGAAGGGTTGGACAATGTGATTCAATTTCTCTCTGACCTCGCATTATACGCTTTTGACATTTAATTGTTTAATAGCAGGGAGTATCTCACTGGAAGATCTTTGGTTTCTGTGAAGGGTCTTGGAGTATGAAATACAGAAACAAATATTCTACATTTTCTGATAAATATGAATGAATTTATGGGTACAGAATATATTTAAATTGGGACTCCTAGAAATCTAGGACATATAATTTAATCGGGGACAAAGGTTAAAAAACTATTCAGCCCATGATTTTCACTTCTGACTTGAGCTCAATAGCAGCAGGTGCAATGATCTAACCATAAAAGAAGTCTTGTGAAAAGAAGATAAATTATCTGGGAGGCAAGAGTGACTTTTTAAGTAACAGTCAATGATAAATGATGAAGAGTATGTAACAGATATGACAGTCCAAAGTTAAACAGTTTAAGGATTAAAATGATAATAAATATCACATCTCTAAATCTCATTACTTGAAATCAAGAAATAGCCAAAATGATCTATTTTTAATGAAAAACCACCATGAGAGTAATGACCACTTATTTCTTAATGAATGGAACAAGATTACAAATATAATAATATTTTTTAAAACACTACAGCCTATCTAGCACATATTTATTTTCTTCAGTGTATATTTATTTAAAGATTAGACTTAATCATAAAAGAGCCTATAACCAAATATCCTATTAGAATTTTTAGACAGTTCTACCTGCAATTGAATTACTGCTATTTGATACTTGAAAAAAAAAAAATGATAATACTGCCTATAATATTGATAGCACTTGTAATACTTTTAACAACCTAAGAGCAAAAGCTAACTCTCTCTCTCACTTATTCAACCTGAAGAAATTATAGTAAACTCTCAATGACCTTTTGCTGAATCAAACTAAATAATTTACTTGAAGAATTTAGCACAAAGTGATATAGATAAGGAGCCCTCTATCAAAGTTCAGTCTGAAAGTTAGACATTAAATTTGAGTTATGAGATGGAATAATCAAATGATATGTAGAAGAGGGAAATTCCAAGGCGTGGTGTTTCTAACAGGTAATTAGTGAAACTGGTAAGAAAGATATTTAGGAACTGGTGGAAACCCTATGGACTAGGAGTATACCTAGTTTAAAGATTATTTCCCCCCATTTTGCTATGGAAGAGCACTGGCTTTAATTTCAAGAAATCAGAAATATAGATTTTATGTGAAGTTTCAAGATTATTAAGATATGATGTAAGCCAAACCAAACCTTTTTGTGGACAGTTTCTGATGGTCAATAAATACTTTTGATGATGACTGATTGATAGAAAGTTTAGATCTGCTGTAGAATCACTTGGTGCTTGTGAAAAATGCATGTTCCCAGGGCTCTCTATCCTAGATTCTGATTCAACAAGTCTGAATTAGACTCTGATATACATTTCTTAAACGTATGCTTGCTATTTCTTTGGCAAACTAAAGTTTTATAAAGATGGTATTGGCTATTTCTTCTAAAAAATTGAAAATGAAAGGAGATTAAAAAAAAGCAAAAGTCAGGCATTATTGTAGTGTCACATTCTTCTCTTTAAATATCAAATTTCTAAGTTTTAATATCAACCACAGATAATCTCTAAAAGAGCACATCTCAACCATAATCTGTGCCTTCTCCTTTGTCTAATGCTCTCATCCTAGACACAACCATATATGATACTTTTAATCATTAACATTAAGAAAAAATGAAATTTAGGCATGAAAGTATTTTTTTTCAATAAGGTATTTTTAAAAGACTTATTTAAGAACATTCCTGTAAGTACAAATATTATGTTAGGGACAAAGTATTGCAAACAATGATGCCTATTAAAGTGACACAGGACTCAGTGGGACCAGCATTCCATTGTATTTTGACTGAGATTTGTGTTAGTTAAGAGTTGAAATATCCACATAGTTTTCAAAGCCAGGGGAGCGTTGCAGAGATGAGCATTTGCATTGTAGTCTCCCAGTGTAAGAACCTCTTTCTTGTCACAGTTCCCTAATGCTTAACTTTTAAATAATCGGTTCCCTGTATGTATCAACAAGTCCAGTTTACATTTGCCTATAAGGTGTATGATCTCTTATTACATATATTTAGACTTTATAAGGATTAAGACCTTTCTGAGTTTTCCTGTACTTGACTGATTTTCTTTTTGTACTTCATAGACTTTTTAAAAAAAGTTCAGTGCCTATTTAAAAATTGTATTACTCTAGGTATTACATAAATACATGTTCATTGTAAAAACCCCGCAAAATACAAGAATATATTGACTGCATACTTTGCTAATTCCTTCATCCAATATCACTACAAAGAGATAGCCAGTGTTAATAGTTGATGTGATTCTTCTGAGACATTTCTGTAACACACATGAGTACACACGAGCGCACATGTGTGCACACACATTTTAGTGAGAGTCCGAATAAATGGAATTGGATTCAGGTTATCTGATACTTTATTCACATGGCAATGCACCTGGAAGGTCCTTCCAAGTTAACACATGAATCTGCTGCTTCATATTTTATCGCTTGCAAAATATTTTATATTTGGGCTGTATTCTAACTTATGTAATTCTTGATTATTGATAGACATCCAGAGTGTTTCCATGGACATGCTTCCAACTATGGACATGCAGGAACCCTGTGTTTTGACTTTCTGCTTTTCACATCTCTCTCATGATTTTGTTTCGAATAACAGAATTAATCCCCAGTGCCATTCTTTCCCCAAAAACCCTGCCTAATGAGGTTCTATTGTGATTTCTATCACTCTAGTGATGTTAAAAAAAGAATGTTGGTCTTTTTTTCTTCTTAATTTAAAGTGATGCATGCTTATAAAATTAATGTTTCAATTATAAATGAATTTTATTTCATTTATAAGACGAGCATGGCCACTGTCTGTGTAAACTGCCAACTTTGGCTCATATTAGATGATATAATGAAGAAAATGTATGTTTAGATTGTTGGGGCTGTTTTCACTATTTTATATTATCTGGCCAATGTACAGCATCATTATGTAAGAATTATATTTTTGTTAATAGTCCCAAATAGTAACTCCAAAACCATTTTGTGGTTTTTCAGAGCTCTACTCCTAAAGATGAAATGAAGCATTTAGGATATATGCATAAGGGTTTTTTAATTAGTCCTTGGGTTGACATTGTTAATGCTACTTTTAACCTTTCTCTAACTGATATGACCTCCACAAAGCCTCTTACTGAGCCTGGTTTGTTGTTAAAACTTAGATTATATCTATGATGTTTCTGATAACTAAAATATTCCATTATGTATAGAAAACCTTCAACAATAAAATATATGACATCTATGAATATTTGCCTGTATAATCACCACTTTCTCTTCACCTTTTTCCTTTCTCTTTCCCTTCACTCTTTTCCTCTTTCTCTTGTCACTAACTGTAAGGTGTTAGGCAAGTTTATTCATCTTTATAAGCCTCAAATAATATAATACATATGCAAAAAGATAACTGTAAAGAGTAAGATAATACTATGAAGTACAAATGTCTGACACACACTATATTTCTGACTAAAATTTGTAGTTTTATGTCATAAATTTTGCATATTTATTGTTAAATTCATTTTGTTTTATACATTGTTCTAGTTATTTTAAAGAAATTATACTTGAGTTTTTTTTTGATATATTCAGACAGTGAACTCATTAATTCTAACAGTTTAAAAAATGTTTTTTCTAGGTAAATAACTCTGTTCTGCAAATAAAGACAATTTGTTTCTTTTCCATTATTCTTTGTTTTATATATGCTTTTAGTCTGTGTTGGATCTACTTCCAAACCAGTGTGAAATAATCATTGTTATTATAAGCATTTTTGTTTTGTACTTTTTACTTATAATGATCTAGAGTTTCATTACTAAATATGATATGACTATTGATTTGAGACTGTTGTTAATTGTTCTTTCTAATCATACTCAGATTCTTAGCTTTTAAATAATTTTAATTTTAAAAAGTTGATGAATTTCAGGCTTTTCCAGATCTATTTAAATTATATTTTTTCAGAGATTTCCCAATATTTATACTTATTTATTTTTTTGAATGGACTTTACTTATTTGTGATTTTTCTCTCATAGAATATTAATATTATCCTAGTATTTTATTTAGATTTTCACATAAATTATTTTGCTTTGTGGTTTTTATTTTTAACCATCTTTGTCATATTTTGCTATCAATGTTACCCTAATTTTATAAAACAAAAATACTTTTTTTACCTTTTTCAAGTTCTGTAGCATATATCAGGAAATACTTTTGTTGTAAAAAGTATAGAAATTTATCCCTTCCCAATATATATGAATCTGGTCCTTATTTGTGTACAGTTCTTTAACAACATTTTCTATGTCTTTTTTGTTTATTGGACAGTTAAATATTTCTTCAGCTTTTTGAATACTATTGGTAATTTTTTCCTCAAAATTATTAATTTTTATGAAATCTTAATATTTATAAATATTATTCTTAAAATTTAAATCAATATGTTGTATAGTAATCGGCCTTTTAAATATTTTTGTTTCTTCATTGGTTTTGTTAGAGTCTCAAAAAGACATTTGTTGACTTTATCAATAATCAATTTTAAGGTCTTTCTGTTTCTAAACTAGTATCTTCTTTTATCTTTTTGGAAATTTTTTGTTTCTCAAGGGTCATGAGTAATTTCTAAGTCTAGTGCCTTTCTGAACCCTGTGATAACATTCCTTTCATTAATTGAATGTGCCTGGCTTGACTTCCCTGGTGAAACACTCCCCTGAAATACTCTTCTAGTTTTCTGTCTACTTTCACTATTTGTCTTCCTCTTACTTCAAAGTTTTCCTCTTCCAATTTTAAACGTGGGTCTTTTCCTAAAGCAACACATGGTCCTTATTTGCTTTATAGACCTCACCCAACCTCCATCACAGTGAGAAGTCCATAAGCCTATATCCTCTTAAGTCTTATTAACATTCTTAGTCCATCTGCTAACATTTCCATTAAGAATTTTTGCTCTTAAAGTGAAGTCATAAACTTCTCATAAGTAATTTTATTTTGTCATTTTCTTATTGCTAATAAATGAATCATTTCTATTCTAAACCTTTTTATCATTAAGTCCTGAAGTTATCTAAATCTTTATCCCCTTCCTGCAGCTGCAGAAACTCACTCACTCCTTTATGGAGTGGTCTTATTGAAGAATCTTCACTGGTGCTGTCTCCTCTTTATCAGACAGCTTCCAAGCTGGAAAACAAACCTGGTGATTTAAATAAATGTCCAATTATGAAATGTTTCAGTCTCCCTAAATTTACCAGTGAATCTTCATAGGTTTCCCCTTTTTCTTCTTTTGGAAGAAAACCCATCAATGTATAACCCTTGAGAAGATTTTCTTTCAATGATGATTCTGCTTGTGTCTCCCAGAGACAACTGAGTTTTTAATTCAGTACATTTGTTCTAAACAGTGAAATCATTGCACTATTAGGTAACCCCTGGTATAAATTTTCAAGAAAACCTCATAACATATTATCACATATGTTGCCCCTGAAAGAGAGTCCAAAACTTGGAAGATAATATTAGAAAGAATATTGTGGTAATGGAGTAGGGATACACATAATATATTTTTTTTCTGGAATTTTTATTTTCTACAATAAACTTGAATTACTTAAACATAGGGGAATAATACTCTGCCTTTGTGAGTTTACATTTAGTACTGTATAATGAATATGAGTTTTGAACATAGAGATATCTAATTTTGAATCTCAGCTCTTTATAGTGTAACTGGACACTGTTACATCCTAAACTCTATATTTGGTGAGGGAGTAAGAAATTTTGTTTCACAGAAATATAAATGAGGTAACAAATTTAATCTTTCTACTTAAGGGTAGTGACATAGTAGTGCTAAAGAAATGTTGGTATTTCTTAAATGCAAAAAGAGAGAAAATATTAACATTTATGTGTACTCTGAGTTTCATGTTATATGATCACTTCATGTTAACTTCGTTAATTTATGTGTTGATATTGCTTACTGGTTGGTCTCAGGGTGGGACTCAAATGGTTCTAACCACATTTTTCCATAGACATTCTGCTGCTTAAAGCCTAGAAATTGCCTTTTATAAATTAGTGTGAGATTTGGAGGGCAAAATCTTAGGTCAAGATGCAAAATTGTGACCCTGCTTTAAAGGTCTAAGTTCACTAAATTCAATGAGACACTCTGGATGCTAACATAAGGTGCTCTCCATCTTTAGAAGAGGCTGCAAGAGAAGAAGGTTTAGCAATTAAAAAGAAAACGTTCATACAGTAGAGTTATCAAAATTTATTCAGCAGTGTTGCAAAAGTGATGTGAGAATTGATGGAGCATTTCTACTTAATATGGGCATTTAACTTGACTAATTTCAGTAGTGTTTACAAAAAAAAAAAAAAGGTTTATGGCTAGTAATTACTTTTTTAGCCAGTGATGTCTTTTCATTTGCAAATGCATTTCTGAGAAAGTTTGAATGTTGGCTTTTTGGAAAATGACTTTATTTTTCTACACAAAGGTCATTCTAAAATGTCAAACATCATTTGATAGTTGTTCATGTTTCATTTTTTTAATATCCGGAATGCTGCTTTTTCCAGACTTATTTTTGAGGTCAATGTAGCATTGAATTAGTGGGAAATTCTAGTTCTCTGAAAACATAGTGTTTGAGAAAAACATAGAACACTGTTACATAGAAAAAATTAAGTTCTTGTGTGATTCAGTTGTGCCCTTTACAAATAATTAACAGATTGCTCATCTGGTAAAGGAGTTCAGTTCTTTCTCAGCCACTTTCTAAGAAGAATTGAGCACTGTTGTGAGAATTTTATTCTTTTAATGACAATGGAGTCAGAAATTTTTTACAGTTTAAAGAGGACACCAAAATTAATGCCTTTGCAGTCTCAATAATTTAAAGATTGAATGTATATATTTCTCTGATTTTTAAGTGGGCCTCCTCCATAATGAATCTAATGTGGCCTGGTACTCACACTTTTAAATGCTTCATTGACAATGTAAATACACCTTCTTATTTATGCTCAATAAAGAAAATTTTTGTAGAGGCAAAATTAAAAAGGTATCTCTTGCCACGGGTGAAAGCATTAGGGAAGATGCAGTGTGATACATTACTCACCATTAAAATATTTTCATTATATCTAACCTCATGTTAATGATACTATAAGACTACACTCTTTTGTAGGGCAACTTAATATCAATTCATATTGTGAAGCTCTTAATTTAGCATATTTTCCCTCCCATAGAGTAGCAAGGAAAACCTACAAAGCAGTTGGACAGGACCTGCAGCTAAGATTATAAAAACTCTGAACAAACATTAGCCTATTCAGTATTCCATCATGATTAACATCATAAAACCACATATTGCAATTTAGGAAAGTAAACCATGCAAAGTGCAGGGTTATAAAATTAATTTTTAAGTTGAAAGGGATTCTAGTGGTCTAATTAACTGTATGGCCTTTTATTTGAGTGCATGGCTCATCCATTAGATGTAATTTTTTTTTAGTCCCAGACCAACACATCTTAGCTGTATAATGATGAACAAGTAATAAAACCTCTTATAAGCTCATCCTCTCCATATCTAAAATGGAACTAGTTATAGAACCTAACTCATGAGGAAGATAGCACTTAAATATAGTGCCTAACTCACTGGAAAGAATTCTAAACCACAGCAGAATGAGCTGATGTTGATGGACCTACTATAAACTTATAGAAGTGTTGGACAAAAGGTAAAGACAGCAAAAATAAATCAGGCTGAGAAGAAAGAGAAATGTATAAGTGTCTATAAAATATAACAGTAATAGTAAAAAGACAAAAGACAAAATATTAAGGGTAAGCTGGGGAGCTTTAAACTGTTTTGCATAGTTATAAGCTCTAAATGACTAAAAATCAGGATTTCAGTTCTTTTTGGTGGGGAAGAGAGTGTCCTCAGCCAATGTAAGTTGGGGAACTAAATACAACTACACAAAACCTGGGGCATCAAAGAACTGCCCTTTTTGTCAAAGGAGAGCTAGAGAAATTTCACTCAATGGCCCTGGGAAACTAGAGAAGGAAGCTTGTCTTCTTTCAGGGACTTTTGCAGAAGGAAAAGAGTACCCCCCCACACACACACACACACACAAATACTATCACATACCAGGTTGATGTATGGTGTGAATTTATACTTTTGTGATGTTGTAACCTAAAGCCAAGAAATTTACTGCTATGGAAAGAACTCTTATACTGAGGATTATAGGAGTTTCATGGTCGGGGGTGGGGGAGTAGCAGAATATTATGCAAGATGAACTTTCAAAAGAAATAAGATGAGATAAAATAAAGTAAAACAAAATAAGCTATGAGAGTAAACAAAGACCATGCAGGAGAATTAGACAAAACACAAGGAGCATACTAAGAAAATAAAAATAAAATCTTTCAATAAACCATAAAAGATATATGTTTAAAGTAATTTTTAAAGGAGTAGAATAATAAAGAATAAATATAGAACAACAATAGTAGAAAAATAGAACTACCAAAAAATAAAACATATAGTCACTGAAGTTAAAAATTTAATAAATGGATTAAGCACTAATTTGGACACTGTCAGGAGATGTTTGTGATTAGAAAATTGATCTGAGGATATCACCAGATTCAGTAAGATTAAGATCATGATATGAAACTCACAATATAGTGGATTGATAGATACAGTTATTAAATGAATATACAAAACAAAATCTATATTGGTAAGTTCTGTGCAGAGAATTAAAATCAGGTCTAGAGAATGTTTGTATAGGTAATTTTTATTTGGCTGTCTGGCAGAGTCTCTTAAAGAGGTGAAATTTTAGATAAAAATGGCAAGAATGAATCAGTCTTGCAAAAATCAGAAGAGTTTCCCAGTTGAAAAAGTCAATTAGTGAAAAGGAAAAATGAGCTATGTATGTTTAAGGAACTTAAAAAGGCCAATATGACTGGAACATGGTGGGTAATGGGGAGAAGAATATAAAATGATCTTGAGGATGTAGTTTGGGGCAGATTAAGCAGGGCTCTTAATAAAGTCAGGACAAGAAGTTTGAATCTTATTCTAAGAATTGAGGAGATGTATAAGGACTTTAAGATGGATATTGACATTATCTGTTTTGCTGTTTAAAGGATCTGTCTGCTTTGTGGAGAGTGGATTATAGCAGGAGAAGTGATAGCAGAGGTGAAGGTATTTACGTACAGTTAGAAGGCTATTGCAATTCTCCACATGCTAGAGGCCAGTGGGATTTGGACTGGAATGGTAGTGGTAGAGATGAAGAGATGGTGACAGATTTGAAATATGCTTTGGATGGATAGGAGTTGAAAGTTGATAGAATATGGAGTTTGAAAAAAAAAGAAGAGTGACAGATTCTGGGAATCATTTAAATCCATGTAGGAATTATTTCCACAATATTCATTACTCACTGCTTAAGCATTTCTAATGATCAAAAAGCTTGGTACTTCGCATGGTCACCCATTTCTTTTTATGCACCCCAAATTATTAGAAAGTTCTTCCTATGGATTTTGACTGCTTTCCAACTAATTCATTCTTAATAAACAACATAGTTTTTTTTTAATATTCTTGCAACATGACAAGTTTCCAGAGAGTCAAAGAAAATTACTATTTCTTCCTGAGTTTTTTCAAGCTAAAGATTCTCTTTTTTTTTATTCTAATAATTCATTTTTATGGACTTATAGCACTTATAATTCTATATTGAAGGCTGATTATTTAAATTTGCTGGAACTTTCCTACCAGATTTTACTTTCCATAGTGCACTTGATTTTATTCCCAAAATAAGCCTGACACTAAACTATAATTTTTGAGACAGTCCTCACTCCAATTCTTACCATTTTACCATTCTGAGAACTCTTCTTTCCTTGTATTTTACTTTCTAAGTATTTCTTATTAAAAACGACAACCAAAACTAAATACTAAGTAATCCAAAAGTTTCAAATTCCATACTTTAAAAAATGCAACTGAAGTTTAAATTGAAATTTGTCATATCTATTGTACAAAGTTGACTCGTCAAACTTTAGATGTCACACACACACAAAAACACACATCTATTTTAAAATAACTTGTTAAGTCAAGTCTACCCCAGCTGGGAAGATACCCTCAGAGACAAACTTCTGGCAAAGAAATAAAAAATATATGGACTATATAGATTTGAAGAGATATAATAGTTAATTAAAAAGCACAAGGTGAAACATTAAAAAAAAACTACAACACAAAAGAAGTTATTCTTCCTTCGGAAAAGCAAAATCTTAACTGCTTCTTCTACTTGGGTCTTGGTGTAAAAGTTCACTATAATTAAATAGAGCCGTTTCCCTGTAAAGATTGAAGTGAGTGAGGAAGAAGAATTTTAAACTGCAATAGAGAAGGATTTAGCACATAGGAGATGCCATCCTAATCCCCTTTGCCTGTGCTTGGCTACTTGACCGCCATAAAAACTTGGTCCTATGATGATGAGTAAACAACTTTGAACTCCTTGCTAGATAATGTTAAGGTTCATATATGGTTCAGAAAGTACAATATCAACTGAAAAACTATGTTTAATGGACATTACCAATATGAGCTACCCAGATGCCAGTATAGGAATGTCAACTTGTAGTCCTAGAGTTATCAATGTGTTCCTGAGTTCTCCAGTCTTCTGAGGACTATATTTTAGTATAATTTTTAAACAAGCACTTGGCTTAACCTGCTACATAATTTAGAACTAGAAATTGAATATCTCCCTAATATTTCTAAGAATTCTTTTACATGTATTACTGTTCATTCTTACATTATTTTAGCTATATCATCAATTATTGCTTTGTATTTTGCTTCTGGGGCTATTCTCTTTATTCTGTCCCTTGCCAATCCCAACATGAAATCAATGTACCTTTTCTTTAATCACCTTCTTTTAAATATCTCTAACAGGGTAAATCAGCTTTTAGGATGCTGGCTCTAGTGGAGAAGGATTATATTTTACCCTACCATACTACATATATTTATACTTAAATATCACAGTTATTAAGATTGCTTCTGATATTCCCTCCACAAGGAATTTCTTAGTTTTCTCATCTGCTGTATTCCTCCCACCATTGTTTTGGACACCTTTCTTTTTATTCCTCTTCCAAGATCTTTTAAATTTACTTCCTTTCTCTATTGTCCCAGTAAACTTCACCTTCTCTCCCTGGCAGCCTTAGTAAATTTCAAGTTATTAACTTGTGAATATTTATTCAGCTCTCCAGATCAAGCCCTAAGACCTATTGTTACATAACCAAACTGGATCATCAAGATGGTTTGATAAACCTAATACAGTTTTCTGCATTATTTAAGATAAGCTTTATTTTTATTTTACCACTTATTTATTCACAAACTATTTATTTTGAGCCTCACATGTTTATTAGAAAAAAAAATTGAAATGCATAGCTAGCACCATCTTTCATAAGGGAAATGATTAACTTGCTTTCATAAATGCTGAGTTTGCCAGCAAAATATCTAGGTGGCACTGTAGTGTAGGTGGTCTGGAGAATGAAGATCAGCCTATGGGCAGGAGAAACTGTTGTTTTCTTAAAAGCAATACCTAAGTCTGTAGAAATGAGTGGGATTTTCTGAGGCAGAGAGTGTTGAGGCAGAACCTGAGGGACACTCACATTTAAAAGACAAAGAGTCACTAAAGCAATGAAGGAGATAGAAAAGCAGTCAGGAGGAGAAATAAAAGCAAATTAGCAGCTTTGAAAGCCAAGGGAGGTAAGCATTTTAGGAAAAACTGTGGGTTGGGGGAGGGTGAAAGGGTGTCAAATACTGAAGGAATCAAGCTGGATGTGTCAGTTCCTAAGAGGTAAATGACTTTCAAGAGAGTAGTTTCATTCAAGGAAGGAGACGAAGTCAGATTGTCTGACATTCGGTGAGTGAGACAAGAGGAATGAGAGGATACTCTTTTGAAAGTTATTTTCCATTTTGTTCTCTGAACAATTCATTTCCCTGGAAAGTAATAGGTTTAGCACTTACCCTTTAATAATTGGAAAATGGGAGTTCAATTTTCCCAGAGAAAGTTCTTCATGCCTATATAGGGGACTAAAATGAAAGCAATGCACAGCTTGCAGTAGTAACTCAGAACCCCCACAACAGACATGGAAGAAAACCAAGACAATGGTAAGTTGGCTCAGGAAAAAACACATTCAGTGTGCTCAATTGAGGTGTTAGTTTTTGTACAGAAAGAGAACATAAAGTACCAAGTAAATGGAATGAAAAAAAACAATGTCTAAACATATGCTGATAAAATTTCAGAACTCCAAGGATATAAAGAAAAATAGTTTCCAGAATGAAAAACAGATATTAGACGACATCTCATAGGCAATAGCAGATCCCAGAATTTATTGTAAAAGCTATTTTCAAAGTTCAGTGAGAAAAAAACTACTTGACTTTAAATTTCTAGGCCTGGCCAAGCTAACATTCAAGTATGAGGGCAAAATAAATCAACATTAGACCCCTTCTTTATTTAAAGCGTATACTTGAACAAAATTTAAAACAATTAGAAGAAAGAAAACCAACCAAAAATTAATATAGTAGTTCAGACTAAATTATTGAAGCGTAATGGAGAAATATAGCAGCTTGGAAGTAAATGATATATGAGTGTCAAGACAAGAACATGGATGAATTCTTGGTTTAGAAATGAGTACAAATACTGATTCACTGAAGAAATTGATTAAAAATATGTTTACGTGTAACAAAATTACTGTATAATACATAAATAATTAAATTAGGGTATCTACAGGGAAAAAATAACAGTGACAATTCCTATCAATCCAAAAAAGACAGGAAAGGGAAAAAATAAAAAAAAGGAGGAAAACATGCTGAAGAGAGACCCTAATGTAAGATGAACATTTTAACATTTTAAGAAATATAATAAATGTCAAAAGATTTAGTTTCCTGTTGAAAGAAAGAGACTCAGATGGGATTTTTGAAATTTGGCTGTATATATTGTATATATGGTATATGTTTAAAATAAAATGACACTGAGTGGCTGAAAATAAAATACGGAAACATGTAGGAGACAAATGTTATAATAAAGCAGGTATAATAGTATCAATATCAGATAAAAGAGGAATATTGAAATATTGAATATGAAAAAGCACTAGTCAGAATAAACAGGGATGTTGTATATTAATAAAAATCAAATAGACCAAAAAGATCTAACATTTTATCTCTCTACACTACTTATTATGAAGTATATTAGGATGAGTTTTTGGAAGAGAATGTGACAGTATCAAAATTTGAATTGTACTCTCACCGAAAAATCGCTTTTAGGAATCTCTCCTTTGGTAGCAAACCTTGAAGGCAACAGAAATGTCTACCACTCAGAAAATAGGGGAATAGTATGATGAAAGTATAAATGTGTGTATGTGTGTCTTCTTGAGGAACTTTCAAAAGTATTTTGAAAGATTAAGAGAATGGAATGAGAAATAGTCTCTTCTGAGGTATATAGATACTAAACCAATGTATAACAAAATACATTCAAATTTAAAAGAAAGAAAACTCTAAAGATATACAAAAGAAATTAATAACACTACAGTATTTTAGGGAGCATGATGATATGGCTTCTTGTCAACAGTTTTAATTTAAATGGTCCTCTTAACCAGTTTCCATTAAATGCTATGAATGAGATACACACTTAAATTAGTTTTATATGAAACTATCTATGAATAACAGAAATTAAAAGTTATTAATCTGACTAATATCTAGATGACTGCTTATAATTAGCCTTTACAAAGAGCAGGCTAGTAAATTTCATATTTATATAAAATTTTAAATGCCTTAAATATCAGACTAGAAATAAGTGTAAAATTTTCTCTCACAAAAAAATAAAGTTTTGTCTGCTCTGTTTGCTGCTATATCTCCAGTGCCTAAAATCCTATCTGGAGTGTAATAAAGTGCTCATTTGATGTTTGTTGAATGAATGAAATTTATCTCTTCTCAAATATCCTGGGAAGTATATTGTCTTCTGAAAATATTTCTCTCCAATGTGGATGCTATCTGTAGCATAGATGCATACATACCTTTAAATGAGTATTAGGCAATGTCACACCTCACATGCAGAGTAAACCTTAGTTTAATGCTTAAGTGTGGATCAAGATAACTGCTCAAAATGACTGAGTTAAGAAAATGTTTAGAAGCAACCAATACAACTCTTTGTTTTACTTAGACTCTAAAGTGCATATGTCTGTGTATAGACCTGTTAATCGAGCTTGGTCAGGTCCTCTAGGCCTTTTAGTCTGTTGAGAGATAGCAATGGTCCAACTTCTGACATGAGAAAATAATGTAACTTTACAGCTTTAAAAGGGCTTAGATAATGTTCCCAGAAACTCCTTTGCAAGAAGAAAACAGGTCAAGAAACCTTAAGGTAAGATGTTCTGAAACATGAGCTATGTCTACTGGTTGTCCATTTAATTTTTACCCTTCCACATTCAGCTTTAGTTTATATCAGTTGAAATGATCTTGTTTTTACATATATGAAGCACTACTTTGAAAAGGCTAATCATTTTTAGTTCTCTCTATAGAATGTCACTTAAGTTTCAGTACTAATACCGATAACTTATGGAAATAAGTTTGAATATATTCAAATTGACTATAAGGGTAATTTATATCCTAGAAAATTAATAAAAATATTTTCAAATTATATTCATTTGTCTCTGAAAAATAAGCTTAAAATTTAAGGGAATGGCTAAGGTGATAATATTTTTATTTTTAGAAATTATTATAAACACCGTGTATGCTCTAGTAGAATAATTTTCATTAAGAAAGTCAGTATTGCTATTTCCCTCAGTAAATATGTATACAATGATACTACTATAAGCTAAAAATTCTGTGATAAACTGTAGAAATATACCAGTAGATAAATAGTAAAACATAACTAGACCGGTTTACTTTGATATTTCTAGATTCTCTGAAAATTTTTTCTGTATGAACATAATGGATAAGTTAAAAAGGATAAAATACAGAATAAGTCCTCCTCTCTTACTTGTAGGTACAAAGAGTAAACCTTAAAGCCAGGTGACTCAATTGAATATAAATTAAATTCAGTAAAGATATGTCAGAAATATCTAGATACTAATGTCTTATGAAGAAAAGCAGGCATTTCATAGATTATATATTGAAAAAATTTGGTCAATCATCTATTTATCTAATCTTTTAATCTTCAATTGGGGTGTAGAATGTACTATTTTTATGGAATGTCTTATTAAATTATTTCTTTTAGTAACTATGCATTCAGTCACTTTAAGTTAAATTATTCTGTACTATACTGTTATAATAAATGAAAAGGAGCTTTGGCAAGTTGAAAAGTGCCATATGGATATGAGCCTTAATTTTTAAGAAAGGAATAATTTTTCTTAAAAATTTTAAATAAATGTATAATATATATAATACAATATACATAATGTTATGCAAAGGTAACATCTATTGAAATATCAAACTAAAAAGTATCACTTTTTTTAAGCATAGATTTTCTTATAGAACTTTTTTTCTGTAGTCTTTGGGGATCTAAATTGTTCCAGTTGCCTACAATTTGGACCCAATGGTCCAAAAATATATTCAACCTGCAGTAAGTTGGAACTGGACAGCATTCTGTATGGTTCTGTTTCTTATTCTAATGGAGATATTTTTATCCAACTGCTTATTCAAGCTTAAATGGATAATTGCAGTGGCTTTTTAAAAGTGTATCTTGCCCCTATTTTTGTT
Source organism: Macroglossus sobrinus (assembly GCA_004027375.1). Taxonomy (NCBI): domain Eukaryota; kingdom Metazoa; phylum Chordata; class Mammalia; order Chiroptera; family Pteropodidae; genus Macroglossus; species Macroglossus sobrinus. Next base: position 122,108 of record PVKZ01001274.1, read on the forward strand.
TCCCTACAGTTTACTCTCCATTCTTCAATTAGAGTAATCTATCTAAATTTCAAATCATGCCATGATAACCCACTTAGCCCTTTTAAAAACCTTTCAAAGTTTTCACAATTAATCAGAGATACATTCCAAAGTTCTTAGTGAGGCATGAGAAGCTTTCTATGGACCTGACTCTCCCTCCCCCAATCTCTTCAGGAACACCTCTTGTCCCTCCTCTTTATAATTTATATTCCATTAATAAATAGTAATTTAACCCTGAATGTCTGTTTCAAAGTTCCATATCCTCTAACCACACATTTCTTAAGTTCTTAGATCACTGTTATATCCTATTGTTTTCCCTTCAGAAGGAAGAACTTGGCTTTCCATCACTAGGTGACTCATATATTTTTGTCCTTCCAGGGAAGCCTGAAAGACTAATTTGTTGTCATCCCCAGAGCAGCATTTTCCTCCATTTGGAAATCCTTGCAAAGTCTACTCTACACACACAGGATCACTATGCGTCTTAGAAATCTAGGCAGGAAAGCAAATAAACCCTGTTCTTGTTAGAAAAATATAGAAATACTTCATTCAGGGACAGTTCAGTTTACTTTCTTATATTTCAAATTCCCTAAGATCTTATTTAGCAATAATGCTTTTTCAAATCTTACAGTGTAAGAGCTTTAGTCTTCTGCAAAAATTGTTGGAGCTCACAGTAAAGCATCTTAATTTGCTACTGATATACTAATGTGCTAAATTAAATTCTAATCCAGGTCAACAAGAGAAGACATTCAATTACTAGTTTACTATTGGAAGTGAAACTGCATTTATCATTTATGTGTTTCTACATTAATTTTCTTCGTCATCAATGAATAAAATATTTTTTTCAAACAAACCATTACTGGTAGTTTATAAAAAAGTCAATAGTTAGCTCAAAAAAACAGAAAAGGTCATAAAATGCAAGTGGATAATATATAAGAAATATTAACAAATAATTCCTATATGATTACATGCATTAATAATTTCTTACATAGAGCACTACATCTAATTTACTAACATTTCCCAGAAGGAAGATAGAAAATAAGCATAAAAATAATGATTTAAGGGTTTATCCCCCCAATTTTTTAGAAACATTTTAGATAATACATTTTATTATATAATTTTCAAATACAAGTTTGAGAAGATCTGAAAAAAATTATCATTATATGCAATTATTTCAAAGTTTCTATTTGGAATAAAGATAAAATATGGCATCATTGTCATTATCTAGGAGTATATATAAAAAATATATTTGATAATCATGTCTATAAAATATATTGTATTTCATAATTGAAATAATAACAACTGAATTGAAACATAACAACTAAATTGAAATTGAGCATTTTTAATTCTTCTACAAACATACTAACAGTATGTCCATTGACTATTCTATGTTTTGTACATTTTTGGAAGTGGCATAAAATTACCCATCTACTTAACAGAGTTATGTCTAACTATCTAATAAAGTCATTTCTGTGACAGTATTTTGAAAAGCAAGATTCTGTTTTCTTATTGTAAGAAATAGAATCTTGGTTCCTATAACTAAATGTCTAACTATGGCAGTGGAACCAAGAAATAATTTGAAGAAAAGATTACCAGTTAACTTCTTAAATTTCAATGATGGATTTCTCAGATACCTAATATATTTTAATATTTTATTTTTAATATTAATTTTAAATTCCTCAAAGTTTAAGTATTTTCTGTTATTTTTTAATTTGTTAAATAAAACTGTTATTCTTGAATTCTTTTAAACTTGTCTTCTATCTGCTTATTCTACTTCTGTTTGGTTCTTTGGGAAAATAAAATTAATAGATTTACAGTCAACAGTAAAAAGTACCTTTTAGCCAATGTCCTTCAGGATTTCAACTAATGATGTCTAAGTATAAAATCTCATGTTTTGAATAGTTTATGCCAGTTCTAGAAGTGTCTTTGATTGCACAGACTCCAGACTTTTCTCCTATAAGGTTTATCTTTTGATAAAGTACCTGCTATGCAGGCACTCAACAAATAGTTTCTGAGTGATACAATGTTTAAGTCTGATCCCACGTCAAGAAATATATTTTAAGTCTCAGAAAACAGAAAAATATCAATGACTAATGATCTGGGCTGTTCTTTATTATCTAAATATCTCCCAGATATACACAAAAAATTTTCATGTTATGTAATTGTGCCAGTTCTATTTCCAATATGTATAAAAATAAATGAACAAATTCAATAACTTTTACTCCTAGCTAAATATAAACCTATAGTGAATTAAATACAATAATCTTATTTCAGAAAATATCTGGTTGCTTCCTAAAATAATTTATTTGTTTAAACCACCATAATCCAGCTAGATGAAAGGATATTCCTTCTGTCAATGAGTAATGCATTTAACATCCTTACTTGTTATGGAATGACAAATGGAATTTTACTCAAATGTCTAGTTTTATGGCTTTAAAGATGTATTTTCTCTTTAGAGACATATTGGCAAGTCGTTGTCATTAAGGGTCAAATATAATTTAGGAAATAAATACAAAAAATGAATCTTGAGAATGGCTTAATATTTTGATTAAAATATATATCTTTTCATATTCCACAGGATCAGACCATGTTTAGTGAATTTCTTTGGGTAAGCTTTAAAACATTGGAGATTATATCTTATTTATCTTTGTGATTTTAATATCTCATATTTTAAATAATTAATAAATGTTTATTGACAAATTAGCTTTGTTTTAAGACAGTGAGATTTAAGTTCTTAGTAAAGTACTATTGCAAATATTTTAATAATACTTGAATATATTTATGGATAATAAACTTGTTGACAGAAGAAATGTCAACCATCATAATCATACATACTAACTTTCAAGTAATTCACTAAAAATTTTATTTTTTTCTCTATTAAACTGTTTGCTAAGCAAATTTTAAAAAAATGGTTCTAAATATGTAGAAACTTTCACTTTGGAAAAGCAATACTTAATATGAAATTTATTTATACAATAAATAAATGTTAAACCTCAGCTATGTGTAGGAGGTGATTTCAAAATTCATAAGCCATATTTCCTTCCCATAGATGTTTATAATCTACTAGTAGGAATAAGACAATCTAATGGTTAAAATGAAAGTCCATTATTGATATAAAGCAAAACAGAAGTTAAGAAAGGCAGGGAATGATTATGATTGGAAATAGCTCATTAAGGCGGTGCCATTATTTAGACTAAGAGAAGGGATTTTTTATAGATGTGACTAGAAGAGCTTGTGTTTCAGGTGAATAAAAATTAGAGAAACGACGCAGTGACTTGACTGTTTCAATGACAAATATGGTGCAGTTTGGCCATAGAATGTAAGTAGGTTGATAAGCAGTAATAGCCTAGGCTAGATGTTTTCTACAGAAATGCAAAAGAAGGCTAGCTAACAATGTGAAGTTAGTATTTACACTGTAAGTTAGATTGCAGTCATAACTGATATCAACTAATCTAATGCTCTGCTTGTCTGTGTGTCAAAAAATAAATACATGTTAGAATAACAAATGGATATGTTTTTTAACTTTTTGATAACTTCAATTTCATATTATTATAACCCTTGATTTCCAGACAAAAAACTTTATAACTTATAATTGACTATCAACTGTCAGTTTTCAGGTCTATTTCTTTTGTAATGATCTACTTACATATTTCTTAATGGAAGAAGAAAATACATAAAACTATACTTAAAGCAATACATTTTCAGAAGCTCTTTTTTGTATAAATTTAATTATATCTTACTTCCAGAGTACTACTTTTATCAAGAAGCAAAGTGAAAGACCATATGATTTCACTCATATGTGGGATATAAAACTAAAAGTAACAAACAAAACAAACTAAAACTCATAGACACAGAAAACAGTTTAATGCTTCTCAAAGGGAAAGGTGAGAGGAGGGGAGGCAGAAAAAGGAAAAAGGGGTCAAATATATGGTGACGAGAGATTTGACTTTAGGTGTTGAACACACGATGGAATCTACAGATGATGTATTATTGAATTATACATTTGAAATCTATTTAATTTCATTAACCAATGTTACCCCAATAAATTTAATTTAAAAAGAGTCTATTAGAAAATGTGCCTAGACGTGGAAGCCATCTCCAATCATTTGAGTTTTATACATGAATGCAGTTATTTACCTACCACTTAATTGATACCATCAACATAAAGATATAGAAAATGACCCTGTACTTTCATAAGCCATGATTTCCTTTTATTTCATAACTTGCTTTACATTGCTTTCACCAAAACAGACATCTTTTTCTTTGACTATGCTATTTTTCTCATGTAACTAATGTAGTATATTATCTTTGCTAACTCAGAATTATTTGAATATGAATCAACAGTCCATGAAGAACTTATGCTAAAGATTTACCTCAATTCACATTCACCACATAAGAGATTAATAACAAAAATAATAGCTTGTTTTTTTTCTAAGTTTGAATGATTTAATTGGCTTTTATTTTCACTAGAATTGAAGAAAGTAATGTTATCTTCAAAGATAACACAAATGTTTTGAAAATATTTTATTAGGTGATATGGCTGAGACCATAATACTTGTTAAATTTTACCATTGATTGCAATCCTAAAACAAAGAAGTTATTTTAAAAAAACAAAAAAAAAACAAAAATAAAAAACAAAAACAAACAAAAAAATGCCTGGGACAAAATTATTGGCAGAAGGAACTCACTTGGTTAGGTAATAGTTTACATGTGTCTTACAAATACAGTTTGTTTTAGGTCTAAAATAATAGGTCAAGAACATTAAAAAAATGCCACCATAGTGTTGTTTTTCCATCTGAGAAAAAGAAATTATTAGCATGTTTTCTATCTTATGGAGAATTTAGTTATATCAAGGCGTCATATTAGTTCTCACTTTTTAAAAGTATTTTTTCAGGTAAATTATATTAACAGCAATAATTAAAAATTTTATTTTAAACTTTTAATTATATAAAAAATATGTGAACAAGTCCATAGATGATTAAAGAATTTATCTTAAATACTGTGACCCCATGATAAGGTATTGGCACCAGTGCTCATATAGATTATTGATAAGGAATAGAAGTGACTAGAGTGAAGAATATTGAAATTTAATTTGTATTATACACATGTTTGAGAGATGTGAATCACATTTCAACTAATAACATAAAATAGTTCACTCAAATATGAATGCCTGTTTTTAAAAAATGAGGTTTTCCCTTGTGTTTAAACTTAGTAAATCATTAAAAATTGAATATGACACTTTTGAAATTAGTATAGTCCACCAACATACTCAGACCACTGAATTTCAGATCATAGGCCCCATATAAATGTTTTTTCAGGCTGTTATGCTGCCACTGAGTTGAAGTGTCTTCTACTAGAACAGGTAATAAAGTTACCTACTGACTACTTAAGTTGTGGGTGTGGAGTAATTTATTTTAGTATTCCTTGCCCTCCCAGTTCCAAAACTACCTTAATGTGAGCATCAGAGCCCCCAACTTATTTATGTAAACATATAATCTGACTTAAATGCGCTAAATGATGGATGCACACAGGCACACAAAACACATACACCAAATTTAAATGATAAATTCTAGAGAATAAAAGGTAGAGCATACTGTTAATAAAGATTACTACTAAACTTTTTTTTTGCTATTTCAGATCCAGAAAAGTTTTACTTATCTATATAATATTTTTAAATATTGAATAGTGCATAAGAGTCTAGATAGAAACATTTTAAGCAGTCAGTTTTCAAAATTATTAAATGATATGTGATTAGAAACTTATTAGCATAATGAAACATGGTTTAGGCAGCTCATACTGTATACATAAATGAATGGAATGAAAGGATGTTGGCAGTAATGGAAAAGAATGATGGATTTTACAAGGATAAACCAACTGGCATTTTATGAAAGTTTCTATTTTTTGACTTGGATTTTATCTAAACTGACAAAAACAAACACATAGATTTCTCAAATTCTTCATTGTATGTTCCCTTGGGTAGAATGTCTGTAAAGAATATCTGACAAATCAATCTGTCAGGTGCTATACTTTAATATTTATGTGGGGATTTGCCAGAATGGACAAAAATGTGTGCTAATCTTTTCTCCTTACATAAAAGACAAACGTTGGTAGAATTAGCGCTTACAAAATATACAGCTTAATTGCACAAATTAAGTTATATTTTAGCAGAAGGTTCTTTAAATATTGATGGGAACAGACAAAACAACAAGCTGGTGAAATTATTCTCATTATTGTTTTACCCAATCATATTTGTCATAAAAGACCTGGCCTTAAGGGCTTAACAATTTTCTTGATGTAATGGAAAGTACCATGGGTCCTGCCCCTCAGAAATTTCCTTCCCCTACCTACACTCTTATGAGCCAGAACTAAGAACTCTTTTGTACATTAGGCTTTGCTTTTATTAAGGTTATTTTATAATAGTGCAATAAACATGGAACTCTTGTGGAATCTAAGCAAATGAATTTATAAAAATATATTACATGGAATCTATTCTTTTGTTCAACTTATTTTTTCTCTCTCCCATTTGTCTCTGAGTTAGGCCCAGACTTTTTGCCTTTCATAGGAGATATACTATGAAAGGATTAAATAACAGAAACCAGGACTCATTTTAAACATAAGTTTTAAAAGAGAACACACTTTCTTACATGTGGTTAGAAAAGAGAGGAGGGATACTTGGAGGTGAAGCAGGAGAGCATGAGAATTACTTCAGCCACCATTTTCTAAGAACTTTTTAGAACACCAAGGGCAACTTAATCTTTGAAAAAGTAGTATATTAAGTGAATATTTACTTCAAGAAAGCTAGCCTACAAGATTACTCATTCCTCAAGAAAAGTGCTTGAAAAACTTGTGGGGATGATTACTATTCAGCAAAGAACCACAGTCAGGATTCTATCTCTGAAAACAACAGTTAACACTGTGGTTGTATTTTTTCTGATGCATTGCTTCAAAACATTATCAGAAAAGAGTATGCTATTTCTGTTAATTAAGCTTACTTAAAACCCGATGTGTCATTTCACTGACTGTTGTTATTGTTTCTTAAAACCTTGTTCTTGTTTATGGAATTTTTGAGCTTAGAAATATTCCAAGCAGATCAGCCTAGCAAATTTACAATTGTGAATTTAATCAGTAACTTATAGGTATATATAGGAACATATTGCATGAGACAGTAATGTAATTTGTGACAAATGTCTACACACAAGCTTTCATATACCTTTATTCTGTCTTTAGAATTTGGAATGATGGGAGATCATACAATTAAAAGTCAGCGACCTCGATCTGTTCATGAAAAAAGGGTCCCTCAGGAACAAGCTGATGCTGCTAAATTTATGGCACAAACTGGTAATACGTTAGTTACATTTTTCTATTTATTGTTGTTAATTTAATGAAACCACTGCATGTTTTCATAATCTTTTGCTGCACATTTGTCAGTTTTTTGGAGCTGATATTTTTTTGAACCATTTTTTTTTGTCACCAGTTAAAGTCCATAAATGAAGTAGCTATGAATTGAAGAATACACAAAAAATATGTAAGATTTATTTTGCTTTCAGTATGGGACATTTAGGATTCGCATATTATTATTTACTTATGTTAACTACTTAAAATGTATCATTAAACTTTTAAAGAAAGTCAACAAAGTTATTTCATCAATGATTATTATTAGACTTCAGAATTAGAACTTTAAGTAGGACTTTAGATGATAAAATTTAACATTTAACATGTTGAATATTTTTTCAAATGTCATACCTTATATAAATATTGATCATTAAAATGTATAGAAATGTTAGAAACTATTTTTAGAATTTAATATTTTTGATTTGGAAGTTTTGTTATATAAGCTAAATAGTAAAAAACTTGACAGTCAAAATTAATAAGTTATAATACACACCAAATAATTAAATGTCAATAAAAATTATTTTTCAGCTTATAAAATTTTTAATTCTAAATTAATTATATTCCTTTAAATACCTCCCTCCAAATATATATATATATATATATATATATATATATGTATATATAAAAACAAGTATATTCATTTTTTGGTTCATCATAATAAATGAGCTGTAATTTCATCTAGATACATTGCATGTGGTACATTGTTGTATGAAAAGGTGTTAAAATTGTGTTGTGAACATTTTCAGCTTTTATTTTGGGAAATTGCAAACTTACAGTTTTATCTATGTTTGTATAAAGTTATATGCATTCAACTTAAATGATCTGTTTTATCATTGATATATGATTTCGGTATATGACCAGCCTTTTGACATGACATTCAGAATGGTTTTGATGAAATTTCCTTGAAAATAAATTTTTTTTAGTTTACATATTCTTAGTATAATATTTTTTCAGAACAATAGATTTGAATCGACACTATAAGAATGCAAATTCTTAATGCATTGTACTCTTGGTAAGTGGTAGATTTGAATACATTAGTTGCAAATAGGTCAAAGAATTCTCAGAACACGAAGGATGTTTAGAATAAATTCTATAATAAGGACAATTCTACAATAAGGACATCTTTTTTAGGTATATGTTGCAGCCAAATCCAGAAATGAAGAAACCTTGCTTGTCTGGATTGCTTTTGATTCACCTTCTCATTAAAAGTCTATTACTAGGTTCAGGGAAATGTTCAAATTTCTAAATGTATTCTCCTCCTTTACAGGGAACAAAGTCTCAACCTGTGACCAGAAACTAGGGTATGTTTGACTCTAAATTGAGGCATTAGGGCAGGGGCTGATTATTTAGCCTCCTTCAAGTGCCATCTTATGGGGACATTTCTGAAAGATTAGAGGTGTCCTTACTTCTTGCAAAAGAGGTGGCAGACATTGGTTTACTAAGGTGCCTTAAAATTGGGGTCGCTTAAGAGTGAAATGGTAAGCCATAGTTTTAAATTTCCAATAATGTAGTAAAATTAGTATATGTTTAATATTATGTAATTTGGCCAGAAGTTTTACATAAATTTAATTTATGGATTTGCCTGTTACATATACCAAGAAAATTCACAGTTTTCAGCCAAAATTCTATTTGCAAATTTAAATCACAGAGAACCTTAAGTTTTCTTAATGCAAAATTACTAATTTCCGTCTTCATATACTCAGTCTTATCCAGGCATTGTTTTGTTTCTAATATATATTAATACATTATTTGGTAAGACAAGATGAAATACTTATTAAATGGATCTAAGAGGAGCTTTACAACCACTTATCCATACTGTGAACATTAATTCAGAAAAAGCAATGAACTTCAAAATTATGGTTTGAAAATATCTACTGAATGCACAAATACTTATTATTTAATTTTAAACCAAAAGTAGTATAGGTAAATATAAACACATGTATAATACTTGTTTTAAATTTAAATTACTGTGATACTGACAAAAGGCTGGAAAACTGCATTATTTTAAATAATTTTTAAATACATAAAATCTTTGGAACTAGGCAATCATAAAGATAAAAAGATTTTTTCCCTTAAATATTTTTTAAGAATGCATTTTTGGGGGGATTAAGATAGTCTGAATACATAAAGCTAATTGTCACACAAAATTTTACAAAAAATAATTTTTATTTATAAAAATTTGCTATTTGTCTTTCAAACCTAGAAATTGGTTTGAAATATATAAACAATGATAACATTTCCTAACATTAACTTGAGAACAAAGAATAATGCAATAGAGGTAAAATACAATAAAAAATAATATAATGTGTTATTATATTAGTCATGAGGAAAAACAAAACAAAAACTATTAAACTTTATAAGAATTACTTTTTAAAATGAGTGTTCTGACCTCTCAATAAATATGATCAGTGAACCCTGTATTTAAAAAACAAGCTTCCTATAAAGTAATAAATTAGTGGAAATTTTATTTTAAAGAGTAACATTTGATAAATTAGCTTAATTTATCAAAATAACTTGATCATTTTTGTCATTCCAATAATTGATATAAGCTAGTTTGAACAAAAATGGACAATGTTCCAATAGCCTCATACACAATTTGTATTTATAGTCAAAGAAATTAAATGAATGATAAGATATAGATATTTAATAAAAATATAAATGCTAATAAGATGGTTTAAGACAAATTAGTTTAGAAAGTTTTTTTTTTTTATTCCAGTAGGAAAAAATGTCCTACATTAGTAAGATATGGCATGTTATCTTAAACAGAAAAATAAAATTGTTTCTAATTTTATGATTTTAACATACTTGTAAAATGTTATATTAATATTTTGTTTATAATTTTAAAAGTCCTGTCATATATTATCTTATTTAATCCTCACAAATACATTTTATGCTAGCTGTATTACTCATTTTATTAAGAAGTTCAGAGAAATAGAGTGACTTTCTCAGTCACAGAGCTAGTATTCTATAGTCTTCCATCAAACGCAGGTCTTCTGACTTTAATTACAGTGCTTTTCCAGTTTTCTCTCATGTTTTGTGTCAGGATAAAGAACCTCAATAGTGCCTTAGATACAGAAGTCTTCTCTATGATCTTTAATATGCTTTCTTAATCGCAACTTAAACCAAATTAGTCTGTGCTATCTCCAAAGACAAATATATTAAAAATGGACTACTTTATATTATACTTTACTAGTTTAATGTCAGTTTTTAAATATATATTTTTCTTATAAAATATTTTAGCTATTTCTCACAATGACCCAATGTGCTTGACCAGAATAGTCTTCACACCTTTTGGAATGAGGAAGTGGCAGCATAGAAATCATAACTATTTAGTGGAAATGTCACTTGAAACTATAGCCTTTGAGATATAGGAAGGTCATATTGGTAGGTAGGCCAGTATCTGAGTGGCAAAATTTGATCCATAATTTGAAAGCCAGTATTTTATTTCTTTGTTTATTTTGTTTTTAATCAACAAAATGAACCATCAGTTAGAGAGTGAAGAAAGCCAATTTTGAGCACTAATTATCACTTTCTCATGATCTAGGCATCATTGCTTAGTCTGTTCAACATCATTATAAATATACTTTCAGAAGCAACCTACATTTTTACATATTTATACAAAAATACATTTAAAAGTAGGTCTTGATCCTGATTCATTGCTCAATTTAATTAAGATATATATTTTTTCTGCCGTTATAACAATGCAAGGGTAAGAGAAGATTGCTTTGGGGGAAATATATAATTTTATTCATAACTAAATAGATTTACTTACTATAGAATTTTACTTACCATAAAGTTCACATTGTTCAAGGTTTTCTGGCTTTTAATTAATAACATACAAACATGATATTTCTACTTCACTTAATCTCACCACAAGCACTGGTTGAAATATCAAAGGAAAGAGGTTTGCATGATATTTTCCCTAATTTTAAGCTTGAAATTATCATATACATATATATGTGGATATCTTTAATGATTATCATATATAGAGTTTATAGAATGATTTCAATAAAATATTCTTTAATGTAAAAGAGCAAATTATGAGGCATGGCTTTAAATATTATTTAAACAGTCATCCAATCACTTTTTTAAAATGAATTATATATAAATTGGTGAAGGCAAAAAATAGTGATATCATCATGGATGATATATACAATATTTCTAGAACAAACATGATCAGAACATTGAAAAGAAGCCCCATTTATATAATACGTCATCCCAGTTACCCCTGTCTGGTCCTTTATGATATATATCCAGTTATAAATGCTTTATAATCTATGACTCTGGGTAAATAATGCATACCAGTATAAGAGCAAATACTTCCTAAGTGTGCTACCTAAAGTGTGGTCTGCAGACCTGTACTTGTCTGTGAATTAGTTGTTATGGGCCTTCTAGGACATTACACACTTACAACAGAATGTAAATTCAACTACTTTATCAAGCACATGTTTTATTTCAGCCAACATTTTTTTTAAGAAACTCTCTGAGAAGATATCAGAAAATTGAGTCACATTTTGGCCTAACCTCCTTCTGTCCTAGAGGACCAGTCTGTGGACCAACTGCCTTGAATAGCACTGCAAGTAATTTCTAAGTCATTTACCAACCTTTCCAAAAAAAAAGATGGACAAATGAATTATCATAGTCTATTTTTTTGCATCTTATTCCAAAGGCAAATTGAAATAGAATCTCTAAAATATAGATCACTCCTTCATTTACACAAAGTTTTCAGAAACATTTTACCTGTAAACATTTTCATCAACTAAATGGTTAATTTACATAGTTCCTGCCAGCAGGTAAATGACCCAGTTTTGTATTTGAGGAAAAGCAACTACACTTTTTCAAATCAATATTAAAAATCTATCCTATACATCATACCAGAAAAGAATTAGAAACTCATTGTGATGATCTTAGAAATTATTCACTTTAAATAATTTTTGGAAATGACTTTAAATAATAATAGAAATTCAACATAGTTTCGACGTGATGCTTCCTCTAAGAAAATTAATAAATTCAGACATTCACTGGCTTTTTAGGGCCCTATTTCTGAGTAAAATTTAGTTCCATATTAAATTAACAGAAATTATAGCGGAAGGTTCTTTCATTTTAAGTAAAAATTACTTCTCTACTCTAGATCATGGAGAAAATTGTGGCTGAAGGCTTTCAATAAATTATCACAAAATAAATAGCTGTCAAAGGATGAAAAAGTAGGAATTGCGCTAGGAATAAATTATAAATAAGTATCAGTGTTCAACACATTAAAAATTAGATATGCCCAAACTCCCAGAGCTCCACTTCATCCAGCATTAGAAAGGAAGTTATGCAATAAAAGATTAGGGAAGAATATATTAATATATTCTTATTCACCAAAGCCAGAATGGGTTACCAATACCTTTTGCTTCCTCTTCCATAAAGTACAAAGCCTGAAGAGAATCACTTCAACAGCCATTCTTGTTGAAAAATGCTGAACAGCCCCTTTCTAGTGTCCGTGGCACAGTGGAATTTGTAAAGAGTAGTTTTGCTAACAAGGTGACAGCGAACTTGGACCTTGCATCAGCATAATATATATCCTGCTTTAAATTTATTTTTCTCTGAAATGTCATCTTGTACCTTTTGATGTACTGTCATATTTTCACATTTAAATTATTCTTGCATGCCTAATGTAAGTTTTAGTATAATGCTTAGTAGATGAATATTCAAGACAGTATTTCATGTTTATTTGTTGTCTTGCATGCAGGTGAATCTGGTGTGGAAGAGTGGTCCCAGTGGAGCACATGCTCAGTTACTTGTGGTCAAGGGTCGCAGGTGCGAACCAGAACTTGTGTATCACCTTACGGGACACACTGCAGCGGCCCATTAAGAGAATCAAGGGTTTGCAATAACACTGCCCTCTGTCCAGGTAGTGTTAGCAGCAACTACAAATGTGGATGTTATTGAATTGTGTCATGCTACGCATTTGGAACGATTGATTTGTTATTTTCATATAAACTGGGTATAAGCATTTTAATTAGAGTGGATAAGTGTAATTCTAATTCAACTGTGAAATTTTATTATGTATGTGATTATTTCTGCTTTCAGAGCAGTCAAGAAATTACATGTGACTCCCCTACCCACTGCAACTATAAACTTGAAATTTTTATATCTGCTTCTAAAAGTATTTAAGCTTCAATATCTTTTCTTATTTTAGATGGTGAAAATGTCCAATTGAATGTTTAAAGAATAATGTAATTTGCCAGCATGCTGGAAATATGATCTCTACCCATTAACTAAGGCAGTAGTTGATATAGTCGTTAAGGCAGTCAGCTATTTTTCTACCATTTATTTGCAACTATTAAAAAAAATAGTGCCCCTGACTCAAGGAGATTTGTTAATTTATTCCATTCAAGTGACTGTCCTCATCAGCACCATCCACTGCTTTGTAAACTTAAAGTCATTAATGAAAAAATATGTATATTGTGCTGTGTTCCATTTAAGACACAATATATATAACTTGCTCGCTTAGGGTCAGATTTTCCATGTTACATCTAAGTTTTGTTCTTAGTTAATGCATACATAGATATTATAGGCATTTCTCCCTCTCAAACCACTGACTTTCGTGTAACAATAAGTACTAAAAGGAATTTGGACTTTCTTTCAAGAAGTCTGAAGCACATGATATTGTGAATCTCCAGGTTTATATTTTGTCAGCCATTTTGTGGATGGGTGATGCTAACTTTCTGACCACTGCATTTGCATTTATAGCCCTTCTTGAGGCCTCTAAAAAAGGTTGGGCTTGCAGAAAAGCACTGGCACTGCAGTAGCCTTTTATCTGCAAAGTTGTGTTTAAAAGTTTCCTGCTGAGTTTTATGAGATGGCTGATTCTGCAGTTGCTAAAAGTGAGAGTAGAGAGTGGGTGACATGGGAGAAACACAGGGATAATCCCAATTTCCCAGAAGAATGGACAAGGGCAACCCATTAAAAGGCAGTCTGGAGGAGTTGTTTAATGGGTAGAGAGTTTCTGTTTTGTAAGATGAAAAAGTTCTGGAGATCCATTTCACAACAGTGTGAATATAACACTACTAAATTGTATACTTAAAAATAGTTTAAGGGGTAAATTTTACATTATGTATTTATTATCACAATAAAAGAAAAGATATCTGGAAGGAATAAATGTTAAAGGATGTGGTGGGCAGAACATGGAGGAGGAGTGATGCAATGTGGTGGGAGATCCCTTTATAACAGAAATGAGAGACACAAAGCAGTAGATAAAGGTAGGATTAAAAGCTAAACAGTGCAGAAAGCCGTAAGGAAGGGAAAACAGAATAAATAATTCCCACCGAAAACAGGAAAAGTCAGCAAGAGTAGGGGAATTGGACTAGATGAGAAAAAACATCACCTGAAAAATAAAAAGATTCAGAGGGGAAAGTATGTTTAAGTTGGCCATGGAAAGGGGAAGACAATGAAAAGATGACAAAAATGTGCCATAGAGCAAACAGATTCTAGGAACATTAAGCAAGAGAAGGGAAACAAGAAGCAGAAGTAAAGAGCTTGGGATTTTAAGAATTATAAAATTTCTAAATTTAATAGGTAAAACGTCCTCATGGGTAAATACTAATAGATTTTCAGTTGGATGTGAGTAGAGAACATTGTCTAGACTAATACTTTAAGCTGGCCCTATTTACATTATTCATGGTAAGGGTTAAAGGGTCAAGTTTCCTGCCCTTGGCAGTGAGAAAAATGTCAATACAGAATTAAGCTATACTTGATATATAAATTTATCTTGTCAGCATTCTTTTGAATAATCAAGATCCTTTCAACATACAAGGAAAGAGTCTAATGGCAAGTGGATCTCCAAATGGAAGTCAGAGTAGGTGCTAAAGTGTTCTCCGTAATTCTCCATTTAGAGCTGACTTTCTAGCCACTAGTTATGCACATTCATATAGTTGACATATGAAAATTTTTATCTGTCTGCCAGACTGCTGATTAATCCCTTCACTGGGCACGGAAAACATTTGTAATGGGACCAGAGTGCTCTCCCTTTCACTCTGTGTCTGATCTCCAGAAAACAATAATATTCCATGATTATAAAGTTTTTCCTCAATTTTTTTAAACCTTGTACCATTATATATACTGAAGAAATACATACTAATTTCTAATTTCTCTTTACCATCATATGAACATAGGTTTATCTTTCTAAATTTGGTTAAATAGTACCGTTGATAAGAAATATGCATCTTTTAATCATTGTTATAGTTCAGATGTTGAATTAAAGAGAATGAAAAGAATTTGGGTAATTTTTTTATTTTTCAACCATGAAGGATAATTTAACAACATTATTATTTTAAAAATGTAGAATAAGTATTTCACTATGGGTTGTTGGGATAGCTTTCAAATGGTTATTTGTTATGAAATATTCTGTTAAATGTTTTGTTGTTATTTCCCATACTAATAAATATGTATCTTTTGATATAATATTTGATGAAAACAGTGACGGAACGTGAATTTAAAAACAAATAGTACTTTAAACAGTCTAAATATCTTTCTAAAATAAAACTTTAAATTACCAAAATTCCCAATAAGAAAATGAGCTCAGAAATCAATAACCCACTTGTCACAGTGTGGATAATCATGTGCATTTGGTATTTAATTAATGAAAATGACACAGGACAAACTGAATATTAAAGTCACTTTTCACAAAATATGTGGAATGATAGAATTACATCTTATATTTATTTGCATATTAAAGGGCAATCAGTAGTGCTATAAACTTGTTACCTTTTACCCGTATTATTCAAATTTCAAAACAAGAGTTTTCTTAGTTAAATTGCATAATGTCTTACTTCTAATATGTATCCTAAGATAATCAACCTGTTGCAAAATTTTTGCTTTGACATTATAGTCTCTTCAAGAACACTTCTTACTCGGAACAGAAAATGTTAGGGATTAGCTAAAGTAAATTGAAAAAACTAAGGAACTACATTAAATTGTACATTTTCTGTTCTGATTTCTGACTTATAGTTTTAAGGTCCCTTCCAGGGTTTCTCAACCTTGTTGCTATTGACATTTTGACATAGATAAACCTTTGTTGTGGGGACTGGCACAAGCATTTTGGGATACTTAGCAGTATCACTAGCCTTTAGATGCCAGAAGCACATCTACCCCTGAGCTCTGACAACCAAAAATCTCTCTGGACATTGCCAAATATCCCCTGGGGGGCAAAATTGCCTCTGGTTGCAAACCACCGGTCTCCTCTATATGTATTCTAATTATTTAGGAGTTTATTTAAGATAAAGAATTGTTTTGATTTTTTTTTAAATGTCACAAGTTTTAAATGTATTTATTCTTTAGGAAAAAAAAAACCTTTAATTTAAAAGAGCTGTTTTACATATCCTAATGTAAATCATAAGATAATTTATATACTTTTTCAAAATCTGGCAGTAATATAATTTGTGTACCATATATTCCTCATTTCATCTCTAGATGGTAAAGAACAGAGATGTGATAATATAGCCAGTGTCAAAGAAGAAAATTATAAAAATTAATTTGATTTAAGTTTCTTGGTCTTATTAGCATTTTTTCAAACAGACTAGATTATTTACTGACTTTTATACTTTATTGAAAAATAAAATAATTTGTATATTTGTCATTAAAATAAAATATCTAATCTTTAACATAAATCTTATGAATAGCACCTATAAAATTATACGTGCTATAATTTCCTAATTTGGTAGTTTCTAAAATAACAAATTATTAAAAATTTTATGTTCATGTCAAATGAAAAAATATTTTTGCTTTTTAAAAATGATGTAGAAGAGTCATAAAATTGCACTGTGGAAAAATAAGACTATTAAAAAGTAGTAAGTAACATTACTTTTTAGAGGATTCCAGCTTTATAACTTAACTGAGACATGAAGATTAATTAACACTTCTTTTAGATTAATAGTGGAAAATCTGCCAATTTAGCAGTATTTTTTCTGGTATTATTCAATGTATATAGAGCAGTATAATTTGATCAAGAGAAAATGAACAGAACTAGCAATCTTAATACCACATAGTCTGTTAACACTTTATATATAAAATAAGAGAAGAGGTTACTTTTAAATACAGAAATTTTGGTAATTAGATAAAAATGCAAAAAAAAATGATTAAAGGTATATATGTAACATAATAAAATATATTCATATAAATTAAAATATCTTGCTATAATTGATTCTATATATTGTATGCAAATATATGTATATGTGTATCATTTTCTAGATTAAATACAGACTTACTATTTATTTTTATATCAACAAATACAAATTAACTTTGGTTTTCTCAAACGAGAAAATATAAACATCATAATTGTTTTTTTCCTATTTTTTATATAGTATTTTAAAAATGTTTTCTACCAAGTTCCACAAAATCTTAGAATTTGTCTTTGAATATTTCTTAAATTTGGCTAATTTGTTTTATATTTGAAGATATTTTTACAATCATTTGGAGCAACCCAGTAGCATAAATAGAAGAGAATGGGGTTAACTCATAATTCATATATGTGTCTTTACAGTAACAACTTGGTTAGAATGCACATGCAAAAGATTCTAGATTTGCTATATATCTTCACATAACTCTTTTGACACTTTATATGGACTTCTGCTTTTCCTTACCAATGTTGAGAAAAATATGAACATTTTTTTCATCTTCTATTATAAATTTCTACTTACCCTACTCCTTCCAGTGGGTATCATTTCAAACATCTGCTCATGAACTTCCACGATCATGATAAGACTAGAGGTAAGACAGGAGCTTTTGAACCAAAGAACGCATTTTGCCCAGCATCTTTTTATTTGTATTATCCATGGAGTGCTATTATTTATGGTCTCAAATATTAAGAATTGGAATGAGATTGGTGATTTCACAGTGCAAGGAAAGAATCTAACCTTTCAACCCAAATGCACTTTTTGCAAAAGATGTCACTATTTATTGACAATGATTATTATGAAGGAATACAAATTATTTTAGTATTTCTGATCATGTTTGAACTTATTGTAGTGGTGTTCTTGAAGTATTCCTGTATCAATGAGTTAGATTAGGCATAATTTTAATTAGATCATATTTTCCATAGAAAGTTTTATTAGGAGTATTTCCAGTGCCATAAAATTCTTCTGGTGTCAGGGCTATTAGAAATAGATCTTCATATTTGCCACTCCTTTTAAAACAGGGTCAGGAGGAAGATGTTATGCAAGTAGATAAAGTTTTTGAAATTTCCCTCCTACTTGAAAGACAGTGATTTAAACACCAATGTTTTTAACTGACAATAATACATTTTTTTATTTGAGGTTAAAAACTATTTAAAATGTGTAGCATCAGTTTTTAGTTTTTCCTCCTGACACCATAAAAATCATTAATCTTGAAACTTTGTTGAAAGAATTAAGTTGGTACTTATCTATTTAAATGAAAATTTAACTCCAGAAGAGGATCACTGTTATCAGATTTAATTTTCTATACTACCTTAGTTGACATTACTTTTACTTCAAAATAACTCATTGCTATTTTGTCATGGAGGAGAGAGGTACATTTTCATTAAAAAAAAAAAAAAAGTATCCTTTCCATTAAGAAAAGGAAACATTTAAACTGTATGTCATAAATAACTGTTCTAATGCAGAAAAAGTACATGCAATTGTCCATTATTTTAATGAATTTTCTATTTACCTTTTATGTTTTGTGGAAAATAACAATGTTAACTGAATTTGTAAAATATCTTCATATTTTTCTATTTGATGAGTTTTTTTTTCTTTAATTATAAGGGAAAAGATCGTTGGCCTTACCTCTGCTTTTGTTGTTGAAGCTTCTTTGCTTTGTTACAGTACATGGAGTTTGGGAGGAGTGGTCACCATGGAGTTTATGTTCATTTACATGTGGTCGAGGCCAAAGAACAAGAACAAGGTCGTGCACACCTCCTCAGTATGGAGGAAGGCCATGTGAAGGACCTGAAACACATCATAAGCCTTGTAATATTGCTCTCTGCCCAGGTGAGTGTATTCAGCATTTGGTGATCTTTGCATTTGTATACTTTGTACATGATATACATAGGAAATATTAAAAGCACAACTTTCATTTAGTCACATTACAAAATGTGACTTTTGATATTGTTTTTTGCTTAAAACTTCATCGATACTATCATATGCAGTGGTGTATATTATTTCCTTGACCAAGTATCAATCAAAACTCACCTTTATTGTATTTCCACGAATATATATATTAATGCTTTTCATTGAGATTTTATCTATACTTGTTTTTTTTATCCTGGAAAAAAATTAAAAAAGTCCTAAAGAGTTGAAATTGACTATTGCCTTCATATTATAACTGGAGAGATTGGTTTAGAGGAAGGTCTTTTGATGTTATTCTCTTACAGTCAGTTAAGGAGTGGAAATGTGCAAATGACCATACATGAAAATGATAGCTATTTCCTAGGAAATCAAATCTAGTTTGGCTGCAAGACACATAAATGGTTAGATAATAAATGATGTAATCTTTATGTTATTATGAAGACTATATAGTCTGTTCTTAGGGTATATTTATGTTATCTTAAGTTTTCTTTCTTTTAAAATGTTTAAATTCTATTTTACCTATTCTTGATAATTCCACTCATTATTACAGAGAGGTCTTTATAATACTGTTATTTAGATTATTGAAACTTTCAAACATAAAACAAATATCTACAAAATGAGAAAGACTGATCTCCATTTTCAAAGAGCCTGCAATTTATGGGAGAAAACAAACACACATACCAACACATACCAGGATAGCCATAGGCATATTTTAGAGGAAGAGATAGACTTAAATGACAAATGACAAAGGCTAACAAGAATGGCAAAGACCAAAATAAATAATCATTTATCTACTCCTTGGAAGATTTTTTTTACAGGCCCATTCAGGCACATATTCTGCATGTAAGCAACATAGCTGGAATATAAATAATGTGTTTCAAACACATCATCCAACTCACATTGAGTCCTATTTGCAGTCTAAATACCCCAAGTTAATATCCTATACTATGAGACAGTGATTCAGAATTCTTCTGGAAATTTTAAGTATCTAAAACATCTTAAGACAATGAAACACCATCCAAAATATAAATATTCAACAGTCATCTAACGAGTTTACTTGTTCCCTTTTACTTCAGAGAAAGACTAGTAGGTTCCTTTACAGAGAAATATACATTTAAATATGTAATGGTTATATTGAGTAATGTCATTACTCTAGAGTTTTATTAATTCTATGAGTATAATTCATACATTTTAATGTCCATGTAACTATGAATATTGAGGAGCCAAAAGCCATGATTACTTATTTGAAAATTACTACCAGAAAACTTATTTCTGAAATCAGTTACATTCTGTCTTATTTCTGTCTTTCTATAAACATGCAGATAGACAAGCACACAGACACACACACACATATATATTTATGCCCTGCCTCTTTTCTAAAGATTTGGACAAGCTTATACAAATTTTAGAATCTTTTCTTTTTAAGTGCTGAGCTATGACATTTACAGTAAATCAAATATAGTTCACTCTTATTTTTCCATGGAATGTAAAAAAGTAGATAACATGATTAAATAAAAAATAATAGCTAAGAATAGAATCTCTTTTAATATATTAGTTTTTATTATTTTTTTATGTCAGTTGATCCCAAGTACAAAGATAAAATGGAACTGATCAGTTAAAATATTATCAACCAAGTTTCTTACAGTCTACTTTCCATGAACTTTTCTAGGAATAAAATGCTTGGATATCAGTAGATAGGGATACTAAGTTGTTAGAATTCAGATAAGAAAACTCATTTTTCTAAGTTGATATAATTGTTGCTTTATCATTTAAGTAAGAACATCATCTGTTTTCAAAGTAGTTGTGTGTAACGATATTATGCTATCTTTGGAGTTACTCTAAAACCATAAAAATTGGATGTCTTTCTTTTGTGTAGTTCCTCAATTTTTGGCTTCTTTTTTATATTATTTTTAAATCTGGCTTAACTCATATTCTCATAAATGAGCATTATGACTCCATCTTGAATACTTAATGAATTTATCACATGTCGTCTCTGGCTCCCATTATTTTCATTCTTGAATTTAATTTCATCATAAAAGATGTAAAATTCTAACCATGTTATTTCTCAGTTTCCTAACTATCTGAAAGAGAATTCTAAATCTATGATTTAATAAAAAAGTTTTTATACTCTGCTAAAAATTTTGGCATTATACTTTTAAAATATGCAAGATTTATTTGGTGTGAACATTTAGAATTCCCCTTAGAACTAATTGTCTTACAGCCAAACTCAGGCATCTTCACTAAATATAAAAGTATTGTCAAGTGTCAACAAAATATAAGACACTACTGAGAAAATATGTAATCCCTGATCTCAAATTTGTAATTTTTTTCAGAAGATTAAGACATAAGCATGTGAGAATTTGAATGTAGTTCTGAAAAACACATAAAAATACTCTAACCTCAATGAAAGGTGGTGATTTGAGAACTCAATGGTTTCAACCTACATATCTCAGCGGGTTCATCTTACCTGAGTTTCCTAAGACATCATCTTAAGACATAAAACTGTG
Organism: Macroglossus sobrinus; assembly: GCA_004027375.1. NCBI lineage: Eukaryota > Metazoa > Chordata > Mammalia > Chiroptera > Pteropodidae > Macroglossus > Macroglossus sobrinus. The sequence goes on from PVKZ01001274.1 coordinate 144,090, forward strand.
ATAGGAAGTGCATCAATAATGAAGACAGTCGGCCAAGACCTACAATTGATTCTCTGTGTTTAGGCCAGTTATGTAGTGAAGGCCAGAAGAGGACAGAAGAAAATTTGAAACAACAAATTGGGTCTTTACTCAGCACCTTTGCTAGATTTGACTATGAGGTAATAGGCAGTGACGTTTTCGTGTGGGTTCATGTCAAAACAGCATTTTAGAATCCTGTCTTAACAAATACATAACCACAATAATGAAGTGAATGCTATGTAGGGTTGGTGTGTATTTTTCACATCAAATAATGAAATATTTTTATTCACACAAATTTTGATATCATCTTATAAGAAAATTACATCTCAGTTTTAGCAGGTACTTTCCTTAGTCAATATTCAATTTTATCCCACTTTTTTGGAGGTTAGGGTAAACCATTTGCCTGGGATTTATATATGGAGAAAAGATAGAAAAAGAAAAGGTAGGTGTAGTATTAACCTAGTTTAAGTCATTACTTACTAATTTGTCTACCATATCTGAGAACAGAGACAGGTGTTGGTTTGGGGAAGGTGGACCAGAAATATGGTCCAACAAAAGGAATTCACTAGGATTCATTCACTGACTCAAACATTATGTGACCCCATTTTCCTCTTTTCTCATGTGTACTAGTAATTAATGTAATATGGAAGTATGTGTATGTATACAAGTATATTCAATGGTCTTTGTGATCTGTTTCTCTTATCTCACCAAACTAAGAAATCCTGACATTTCAAGCTGTTCTATATTTTCTCTGAATTTCTATTGCTGTCACTAATTAAGCATCAAGTTCATAGTAGTATTAACTGATGTATTCGAGGTCGAAGAAATTTTCTTCCATTTCTTGTTTATCTTTCCATACATCTTTGTACCTGTAGTGTCCAATAAATTACTATCGAGTGGATTTTCTTGACATGCACATATCGAAATTTCTAGTACTCATCCTGAAAATTTATAGGACATTTTCTGGGTCTATTTAATAATACATTGATATGGTGTAGTGAAAAGATCTTGGACTTTTGCAAGAAAATACATATATTTAAATTTAGATCTCACCTTTTAATATCTATGTTGCTTCTCTGATCCTTAGTTTTTTCATCTGTAGAATGGGGACAATTGTAATACTACTTCACAGGATTGTGAGAGGTCTATGTGAGATGCTGTGAGAAAGAGAGAGAACTTGGTAAATAGTAAACAGTGTATAAGTATTAATATTATTATTTTGGCAATGCCCTTCAGTCAAGTTCATCAGGATGACACTTGTACAAGATGGGCTTGTTACTCTTGGCAGTGAGAAAAAATCAACATAGAGAACTGTGAGGCATCTCAGTAAAAGGGTGTTAGAAAAGACTTATTAAGAGTTTAAGGGTTTATATTTGTGTTTGGTGATTTTAGGGAGGTTTTAAGGAAGTGAAACTTTGCTCTGGATTTTATACTGTCAGGAAAGGGCAGGGAGAATTCCATGACTGGGTATCTTAAATTCTCCAGGAGGAGGGAAGACTAGCCGTTATTGGTAAAGAAGCAGGCATGTTAGCTGAGAGAAGAGAATATTTGGAACTTTATCAATTTCACTGTGACATTGTTTTTGTCTATGAAGTGGCCTTGCTTTATTTCACTTTATCACAGTCTGAGAGTGACTTTGTCTGATAATGTTCTCTGTGATTGTTTCAGTTCCAACAGGAGATAACATAGCCTAGCTATGAGCACCAAGCAAGCTGCTAAGAGCACTGAGGTCTAGCTATAAGTGTCAGATCAGTACCCGGAAGTCTTGATGTGACTCCTCCTTTAGGGTACTTCGATCACTTTAGATGCTTCTGTTTTTAATAGTTTTTATTTTTATTAATATTTAAATGGAGAAAAGTATTAGACATAATAAAATGTTTACATTTTCTAGGTAAGCCCTCCTTTAAAATTGTATAAGTGTATATCCACAAAATGAAATTGATATAGCTTTTCCAAAATTAAATGCTGTAGAGAAAGTACAAATTTAAGGTCTTAGTTCAAAGCATCAGGCTTTATGTAATTTTATTTATAGTTTATTATTTTATAGTAATATTTTTTTCTTTGACAGTAGTTAAAGACTGGAGGGACCGATGATCTAAGTTTGGTCCTCTTTGTTTTAGAATTGACAACTCTTATTCTGATATATATTTATGTAGTTGAGTACAAATAATATAGAAGATAGGGAAAATAGTAATTGAGTGACTGATTGAAAACTAAAACAAATAAAAAAAAGTATTGACAAGTTTTATTTATGTCATGAAATATGTGTAATGAATTTAATTATGATTCTGTGGGAAACACAGTAGTCTGAAATTTATAAGACATAGATTAAGGATCATTCTCAGTCCTTAATTATAAATATTATTTAGGCAACTTATTCATTTTCTCATTTATAAAATGGGGCCAGAATTTATTAACCTTTTATATCATAGGATTGTTATATAATTAAAATTAGGTGGAAAGATCTTTAAAAAGTATAAAACAGTATAAAGTGGAAGAGATTTATCATGATTTATTATATAGGATTATTACTTTAAAAGTAAGAGATTTGGGAAGAAATAAGTGAAATGAATTCAGGACATTATGATAGTTTTTGAGTTCTGCTTTTTATGGACAGACTTAATCACAGATTCAAAAGGATTCTTTGGCCAGGTTTGTACTGAGAGAAGTATATACCTAAGGTTCCTGTCAGTCTTTGAGACTGAATAGTGTCAACACTTGTCAGTCCTGCCTTTGAGAAATGCACGTCTGTGAATTCAGAGCCTTTCTAGAGGCCCCATCAAGTTGTAGTTTCCAGGTATATTTTCAGACTCTTACAAACCCTATAAAGAAGGAAAGAATCACCCAAGGATTGGTCCTCAGGAACACAGCTGGACCCAGGTATCTCACTATCTAGAGCAACAGGCTCCAGTCTCCTGTGGACCTAAAATTTTGATTCCTCAGCATCTATGAGAGGGTGACCTGCCCTGGTCCCTCTGCAGGGAGCCCTTCTGGTGAGGGCATTGAGTAGAAAGATGCTAAACATTTGCCTGATCTTGGTTTAAAAGTCCCTAGTTCTCTCTGCATGAGGATGTTACAATTTGAAACTTAAATGCTGCCTCATTAACCTGTTCTTTAATTGATTTGCATTTTATCTTCTTAAACTTCCAATCTATTGTACAGCAATTGTATTCACTTCTTGTCATTTCAGATTTTTAGCCTTATTTCAGTGATCTTTCCCTGTTTAATTTATGAGATTTTAAAAGTGTGTGTGTTTATTAGTCCTGGCTTTCTTACTATTTCATTTTTTTCCTCATTTAAACTTTGTCTTAACTTACTAAGATTTTTTTGTTTTAGCCTTTTCATAATAACTTGCTTCTATTTTTAATTTTAATTTTTAAAATGATATTTCATTTTGATTTTTTTATTTTTTGTAGTTTAATTTAAAATGGCAAGTGGGAAACATAGGTTTATGTTCTTCAATATGTACCCAAAGCAAGATGATGGCAATTTTTATATTTCAATCTTGTATCCCAAAAAGGACTTTCTAATTCCTTGGATAACTTCCAATTGCATAAAAACCTGTACTCTTCAACTTTGCCATCACTAACCTGGACAGTCTCAAAAACAGGGCTAGACTTCTTCTTCACTCAATTCCTGTCTACAAATAGCTTTATTAATCAGTGACAATAAACCTAGAACAGTGCCTGAAATGATAGTTTTCTTATCCAAAATATTTGTGACTTCGTGAATGAGTACATAATTTAATCTGTGTTTATAGCTTTTCAACCTATCCTATATTGTCACCCTTATTGGTCAAGATGTGAAAATAGACTGAAGCAACATTTTCACTAAAATGTATCATAGAATTTAATTTGGCCCCATACTTGGGAGACAGGTTTTTCTTTCAGGTGAACCAATTACAACTCTATGATAGAAGGAAGTTCATATAAAAAAGTAAACCCCAAAGTAAAGGCTAGCAAGTTAGCCTTTGCAATTTTAATTCTACAGATGCCAGAATATCTGGTAATGTGTCATATTGCTGAATCAAAACTTTAACTGTCCCCAGTGCGACATCATTGTATAAGGAAGCACGTTACATGATGGTAAGACAGAACGATCTCTCAGCACTCTCCTGGCTTCAGTACACAGCTTGCAATGCCCTTTTCTTAGTCACCTTTGTAAGATGGTTAATAAAGTAATGAACATTAGGAGGTTTTAAATTGAGAAATAAGACTAAAAAATTCCAACTACAAATGCTTATGATGGAAATGAGAAATTAAAAAAGGCTAAGAAAGTGTTGGTTCTTAAACTAGCTGCATATTATAGAAGAAATTACATACTTCATGTTTACCGAATAGAGTACCATGAAAGGATAAAGAGAAAGAGAGGAGGAATGACTGCATTTCAAATAAATTTGAGAGACACATTTTTTAAAGTTAATGTAGTTCAGGACTCCATTTATTATGTCTATAATGGCATTACAAGTTCATTGTGTTCAAAATAGATATTTTAATGCCAGGGCTATATATATACCCCTGACCTGTTTGCATGCTAGTCTAGCCCAGTACAATAAAAAGGTTCCACCATTTACCTGTTTCAGTATGCCAAAATCCTAAAAGTCAAACTTGAGTCTCTATTTTTCCAGACTCCACCACTAGGTTATTAGTTCTACATCCAGAAAATATCGCAAACTTGTTCACTCTTTTTTCTGTTTCCACTGATGCTACCATGAACCAAGACACTATCACCTTTGTCTGAGTTACAGTATAGTCCCCTAACATCTCCCAATACCCATTCTTGCCTTTGTACAATCCACAACTGCAAAAGTAAGTGTTAAAATGTAAATTGTATCTCATCACTCCCCTACTTTAAAATCCTCCCATAGCTCCCCATCTTACTTAATCACACAGCCTATGTAGTCCTACAGCATCTGGCTTCTGCACACCATCTGACCCCTCTCCTGCCACCTCCCCTTTTTAATGATCCCCACAAGCTTTTCTCTGTTCTTGAATGTGCAAATATTTCTTTTCTCTGTTCTTGAATGTGCAAATATTTCAGAGAGCTTTCCACAGCTTTTTCTATTTCTATCTCCTACTACACATAGGACTCAAGTTTGGTCTCTCCTAAGAGGCATGGCTGAGCACTCAATATCAAATTGCCCTTTTATTGCATTTTCTTCCTAACACTTCTAGCTGAAATTCTCTTGTTTATTCATTTGTTTACTTGCTTATCATCTGTCTCCACCACAGCTCCTCAGACTGTATGTTCCATGAGAGCAGAACTTGGATGATCTTTGCCTACCAAATTTTCCCACAGTGCAGTAGAACAATGCCAGTCACAGTGTAGATTCTCTGTAAATCCTTACTTGAGAGTGCATTGTGAGACTCCTAGAGGAGTTTTAGAGTGCTTACATTTTCCCAAATTATCAGAGGACACTTTTCTGACAGGATGACAAGATGTTTAATCAACTTTCAATAGGAACACAGATTTAGAAAAAAATATTTGAGGTATTTTCAAATTCATGTGTTTGAAGTGACTATGGGGGGAGAAGTTCTCTTACAAATGTCAGAAGACAACTGTAGACAGGGCAGAGGAGGGTATGGGGAGAGGCATAGATTGTCTCTGTCTCTTGAATGTTTAAAGAAGTGAAGAACAAACTTGAATTCAAGGCTGAAGGAGAAGTTTCATCACTTTGGGTTCCCCATTAAGCATCAGCTAAAGAGAAAAAAGCACTCTCTTCACTTCTTGTGGTACCTAGTGAGTGGTTAGGAAAAATATTTCATAATGGTTCAGTTAATGTTCAATAAAAGGAACCTATAGTTCTCAGTGGGAAAAAAATAAAAAATGTCCATTTAATATATCTTCAATTTTATTATTTCTTTACTGTAACTGATTTTATAAACAAAACTCTTCCTGTCTAAAACATGTTTGCTGGTATTAATACTAGTGTTGAACCTCAAAAGGTTTCTCAGATTTCTTATATTAATTCATTCTTGAATTTTAGCCAAAGCATAAAATGTGGACATTAGCTAAAAAGACTGAACTACAAATTACAAGTGTATGAATTCAAAATTAAATTTTTTACTAATGGCGACACAAAGCCTTCTTACATAAAAAGCCTAATAAGCAAAATACTTAATAAATATTCTCATTCTTTCTAATCTTTTTTCAGCAAGGTCTTTTCTCACTCATTGATCAATAATACAACCCCTTGCCAAATTATCTTCTCTCTGATTTACACCTTTTACTTGTTCATTCCTGACTCCACATCCCCTGAGTTTGAAAGATTTATTCTCCTTTCTTTGCCCTTTTATTGCTGATGAATATAAGTGACTGTGTAACTTATATTCTTTAAAAAAAGAAAAATAACTGAAAACTTACCTAAAACCAGAATTTTTCAGGACATTCACATATTCCTTTGTTCTAGTCATTCAGCACTGAATTAGGTTGGCACCACCTAATTTGTTTTTGTTTATATGTTGCTTTATGAATGATATCAATAATTTAAATACTTGTACATACTTTTGCCAAATAGATGGCAAGGTGCAGGTATGAATCATGTTTTTAAACCATTCTCATAATGCTTAGTACAGTGAGGGTTCATAATGCAAGCTCAATAAATGTTATCTTTGAGAAGCAAGATTCTGAAATGAAAAACTCACTTATCTTTAAAGTCGAAGTAGAGAAGAAATGGATAATTTATAGAGTCCTATCAATTTACTAGACTTTTTTTTTTGTCTGACAAATGGACGGCCTAGCCAATAAGATTGTATTAGGTACCTTTAATAAAGTGAGATGCCAATATACCATGAATGAGATGATTAAATTGGTATTTTGTGATTTTTAATCTCACAAAAGGTTTATTAAGTATAGCTAGATACCTATTAAACAACCTTCTTTTTAATAACTAGCTGCAAGGCCTGAAATTAGGTTGAAAGTACTTATCATAATCTGCCAGACTTTCTCATTTGTTTAGATGGATTTTCACAGCAACATTAGCTTATGTCAGAACTTTGAATTTATGGTGAATTCTCTTTCACTGTGAGAAAATTGACTAAGAACCAAGAAATGATATTGGAAAAATAGACAGTCATATACTAGTGCATTTATAACATTTATATGCTACTTAATATTTTCTAAATTAGGTAAATACTTTTGCCTGACTTCGTTGCTCACCTGTATTTTATGATTATGCCTTTGTGGCATAACTATGAGATTATGTCTTTATGAATATTGTCTTCCCTATCTAAATTATCCAAGTCTCACCATACTAGTCTAACATGTATGAAAGTCTGAAAGCCTTCATGTACCATGTTAAGATGGTATTGCTTTTAACCTTTTATTTACTTATTTACATGCATAAAATAATTCTACTAAATTATAATATTTTTTAAGTTTGGGATTTATATTCTTTTATTTCTCTGTCTCCCATAACAACTATCAAAATATCTGATAACTAATAGACCCTCAAAAAAATCATTTGACTGAATGAATAAATGTGACTCTCAAACTGAATCTCTCAAAGTCAAGTTCAACAATCTATGTCATATTTTAGTCACCAGACACATGGAAGTCATCTTGACCCTCTCTCCACTTCAGCCCCCATGACTAGTCCTTCAGGAGATCCTCTCACCATGCATCCCTAGCAGCTTTCTCACCTTTCCAGGACATGTTTTCAGCACTTCTTTAACTTCCTAGCTCAGACCATCCCTACCCTCTTCTGTAATTCTGTCCTCACCCTGTAGTAGATATGGTTATTGAGTCCGATTAAATCCTTCACTGGCTTCTGAATGATCTGAGAATAATAGTCCAAATCCCTAACACAGTTGACAAAAAGTTTGCAAAATCTAGCATTGCCTTTTTAGCAACCTCCTCTGGCAGAATGTTTCACCTGGCTCTCTCAATTCCATTCACAAAGACTTCATTCACAAACACTAGAAGTGACCATGTTTCTTCTGACAAGGACCTTTGTATACCTTCATGGAACATACCTTTATCCTAGCCATTCCTCATTATCCTTCAAGGCTTGCCTGAAACCTTACTTTGTCAAAGATTCTCCAGATGCTCCAAAATCTGCTCTCATAGTGTCTTGAAATTATTCTTCACAGCATTACTATATAATTAATTTACTTAGCATGTAACAAATTGTTTAACTTATTCTAGGAGTTTCATCTCTAAAATATGAGCTCTGTGAGTTATCAGTCAGTATTTATTTTGTTCACTATGCTCTGTACCCATCAAGGTCTTACATTTTTAGGTGATCAATAAATATTTTTGAAAAAATAAGTGAATCTCTTTTGATACTGGATACATAAAAGTAATTAGAAGTGAGAAAATAAGGTAATAGGATAGTAATAAAACCTAAGGCTAATGACCTTCCATTGTATCCCTTTAGAGTCCTTTGATGGGGACTCATCTTCAAAGTTAGTTTTGCCTTGTACTTTCTGTATAGCCTCCTCTACCGAAGATCTTTTTATGCCATCTTTCTTTCTGCTTTGGCAGTTGATGGACAGTGGCAGGAGTGGAGTTCTTGGAGCCAGTGCTCAGTAACATGCTCAAATGGGACCCAGCAGAGAAGCCGACAGTGCACTGCAGCTGCTCACGGGGGTTCTGAATGCAGAGGGCCATGGGCAGAAAGCAGAGAGTGCTACAATCCCGAGTGTACAGGTAAGATCTGATTGCTGCATTCAGGGGATACCTGCCATTTAAAAAATGTGACAAAACCACACCAAATGGTCATGGTATAATCAGATGATTATATATTTCTAGTAAATGAAACCAATTGTAACAGAGCTCCTTCTACTTTACATCACATTAGTAAAGCAGTGAAATTCAGGAGATTCTTAAATATCAGTTAAGTTGATAAAGTTTAGCACTGAACCTGTACTTTTTTAAGAGTAGACTTCAATGTCCCATTGAAGATTCTGACAAACTTAACTTCTGTTCATCACAATGCTCTTTATTTGACCAGCAAGTCAAATATTTGAATAAAGTTTATTCACGATGGTAAGTTAATAAAAACTGAACAGATAATAACTGTTCTTAGATTTTAAAATTAAGAAGCAGTGTGTAGTAGACTACTGCCACTGACCATGACACATTTCTTTCAGCCAATGGTCAATGGAATCAGTGGGGTCATTGGAGTGGATGTTCCAAGTCTTGTGATGGTGGCTGGGAAAGGCGAATAAGGACCTGTCAGGGTGCAGCGATAACGGGGCAGCAATGTGAGGGAACAGGCGAAGAAGTGAGAAGATGTAGTGAGCAGCGATGTCCTGGTAAGAATGAACTGAGGTTATCCTAGTGAAAAGTGTTACCGAAGGCAATACTTCCTCAACTGAGGGATTGCTAATCATTTGTTTTCATAATGTATGGAGTTTCTTCTGTTGATGTATCATAGGCGATTTCTTTTACAGATTTTAAAATTATTTGCTGCAAAATGACATTGAAAATGTGATAATACAAAGGTAGCCATATTGAACGATAAATGGCTAGATGATGATTTAAATTAGTTTGGGGTATATTTTTTTACTATTTTCATGAAATATTTGTTTATTGAGAACACAAAACAAATTGCCTTAGATTACTTACAGTATAAATATAAAGACATGTTATATAGCCAAGTAAGAAAATAAAGAGATGACATTTGAAATTCAGACGCTTGTAAAGTCTGCTGTTAATCCATCTTGATGTATGACCTTGGACATCCCATTTACTTGTTCTTGCCCCATTTTTCACTGTAAAAGAAAATTCCTTTGAGGAATGCATTTTAAAATAAAAGCATAGAGTCTTAATTAGTAGTGAAAGAATGGAAGTGCTATACATTAAAATATTTTATGCATAAGAATGGAAAAAGAAATGAAAAGTCAGAACTTGCCCAGACTATAGATTATATATTTTAAAGAATTATTTAAGACAAAGTCCCCCTTTCTAATTTTATGTACATTTAATAAACTATTATCGACATACTGAGGACTTAATAAATGAACATTAGAATGTTAGAAAGATATCATAGGCAAAATTGTTATAAACATGCTAGCAAAGGTTATTGGATGGAATTTTAAAATCTCACTGTTGAGTATGAGAGAAAGTGTTGAACTTAAAGGATTTGAAGATCCAGTTAGAGTCATATTGCTGCTAGCAACACTTTGTAGGCCAGCCTAGCTTATCTCACCAGCTCTCTGGTTCCTAGTGATGTGTATGGTGAATGTAGCTGGTTGAGGTTTGTTTTTGAATTTAGAAAGCTGTGCATTTCTGCCTCTGTCTAATCTAACTACTTAAATTTAGGAAAAGCAAGGAATTCTAAGAGATCTCTAAGGATCAAAACTTTGTATTTCTCTATACTTAGAATTATAATGACTTCTCATAGTTTAATACCAACAGAAGGCCTCTTAGAGTATCAATATGTCAGTAGATTTTTTTAGAGCTTAAAACTATCCAAAGTTCGTTTTGTTAATTCTGAAGGCCGTAAGAATTCAGGATGATAAGTAACCGGAATGCAGGGTTTTGTTGAGAAGGATACTTCTGCATATGAGCACTGTGAAATTTCTCCTGTGCTGCATTAGAATTAAGAAGCATCAAACAAAAACATTTATTTTTGCCTACAGAGAAATGTCATAAGAACAGTAGGCATTATTAAATAAAATCCTTCTAATACTTAACATTATCTAAACTAGTCTAAGCTTGCCAGGGTTCTTAGCTGGGCTTTTAAAACCATCTTTCATCTGCATATATATAGATTAGAGGTAAGATTGTGCTGCTGCAGTCAAATTTACAAAGGTTGCCACCTGCTGTTTGGAAAACATTTTACATATCTATTTACAAAAAATATATATACCTTATTTGCTAGGTTTTTTTGCTAGCTTTCATGATTTAAAGCAGGTTGAAAAATTATACAAAATGGTAAAAACTTTTTACATTATGTTATGTTATACTTATTATATATTTTTGGTATTAACTAACATTTTCATTTTATTCTTTTCAATAATATGATTTGAAATTATATTATATATGGAGCAATATAATGGCTTCAAATTTACACATTAACAATATAAATTGAAAAAAAGTCCAAATTATCTTAACAGTTACTAAGGTATCTTTCTCCTTTTGTCAATGACAAAGCCTTAACAAATGTTCCTTTTAAACAATGTTTTTGTTTTTTAAGTATTATTTTAGTATTCCTGTTTATTCTTAATTTTCCTTCAGATAGTTAGAAAAAACTAGTATTTATTTTTTGATTCTCTTGATTTGGATGCAAAACAAATTAATCAAGTTTGCCAAGAGACTCTGTTGTCAGGAAGGAGAAATCGAATACACTCACATCTTTATCTGCATAATTAATGAAAATAATAATTAATCATCTGGATTTAATCAAAAGCTGTTACGATGTCTATTAAAAATTGAAAATAAAAATATTTTCCCATCAAAATTAGGATAATCCTTTATTAGTAAATAGAGAAAATAAAAGTATTAAAAACAGCATTGCTGACCAAAAATAGATATTGCTCTTGGCTTCATGAGAAAAGAAAATTAGAGGATGAAAAAATCATGTTATTCTTTTTAAATACTGCTTGTTTAGGAATATAGTAGCTACAGGAGAGATAATTAAGTTGAACAATTTTTAAATTAGCCAGACTCAGAAAATAAGAATTCATTTAACTCAATCTCATTGTACACACCAAAGCTTTGAGGGTTAAAATAGAAGAAAGGTAATAGTTACTCTGATTATGATACATTGCTACAGTGTGAAAACATACTATTTTCAGTATTTTCTTTTTGTCTGTTTTCCAATGTTTTCCTGGTTAATATCACTCGGAAAGCAGATGTTACTGGTGGATTGGCCTTTGATAGCTTTCAAGCTTCCTGGGCACCACCTTCCTCTATTCCCAGAGGAGGGATTTGCTATTCCTATAGCTCCAATTCTAAAATCCATTACTCTGTAGTCATTATCTGATAAATTGGAACTTACCATTCCCAGGTAGATGTTAAACTTAAATTATACATAAAATGTCCTTCTTGGAGTCATAATTACTTTATTTGCAAGTGGTGAATGAAGCCTGCAGGTCAAATGTGCTAAGAAGAACTTGTGAAGTGAGATAGCTATATCATAAATCTACACAGTTATAGCAATTTAGACCACAAATGTAGCAGTTATTGTGATATTTAACTCTAACTATTCATACCAAAGAGGTTAGGAGTAACGTTTGTAATCCCTAACTTGTCTTGAACATTGTAATGCATATATATTCGAATTTAGCAGCCTGTAATATGGCGAATATAAGCCCTCTCCCTGATTAGAAGAAATGCCATTCTGGGAGTGATTGTGCTTTATCTCTATAAGGTTGCTCTCCAGTGGGATTACATGTTCTCTAAAGACCAAGAGAAACTTTCATTTGATTTCTGAGTAATTTTTTTTTTAACTTAGCTTTAGTAGGAAGACAGAAGCACAAAACTTGCATAAGTTGTGCTCCTATCTTCTCTGAATGCCTATCCTCATTGACCAGAGCTGTGCTTCTCAAACTTTAGTGAACATAAGAGTCACTCAGTGAGCTTATAAAAACATTCCTGAGCCAAACCCCCAAAGATTCTGACTCAGTAGGTCTAGAAAGGACCTGTCAGTTTGCATTTCTAACAAGCTCCCAGATGATGTTGATGATGCTGCAGATTACCCTTTGGGTTTTTACTGGTCTACAGTAAAAATATATAATACAGTAGCTCTTTCTTATCTGTAGTGTTGTGTACCATTATTGCAGTTACCCATGGTCAACTGTAGTTTGAAAATATTAAATGGAAAATTCCAGAAATAATCAATTTATAAGTTTTAAATTGTATGTCATTCTCAGCAGCATGGTAAATCTCATGCCATCTTGTTCCAGACTGCCCAGGATGTGAATCATTCCTTTGTCTAGTCTGTTCATTCTGTATATGCTACCTACTTGTAAATCACTTTGTAGCCTTTTTGGTTATCAGATCAATGGTTGAAGTATATTATAGTGCTTGTTTTAAAGTAACCCTCATTTTACATAATAATGTCACATTCCCATAAATTTTCTTACAGCATATTGTTATAATTGTTCTATTTTATTATTAGGTATTGTTGCTAATATCATAATTTATAAATTAAATTTTATAAGCATGTATGTATAGGAAAAACATAATATGTATGTATGTGTGTGTATGTGTGTGTCTATACATATGTATGTATGTATATGTATGTGTGTATATAGTTTTCATTACTCTCCAAGGTTTTAGGCATCCACTGGAAGTCTTGAAACTTATTTCCTGCAGCTTTAGGGGAGACTACTGTAAATATAAATAAGATGATAAAATTAACAAATAAGTGGAAAACAGTTCTCTACCTCAGCTCCACTGGTGGGGAAAGTTGAGATGTCTCTTGAACAAGACTGCAAATTTTATTTTATTTATACTTCGTCATACATAAGAGGGATTGTTGTGAACAAAGAAAGATAATTTTGTCACTGTTCAACTCTCATTTTTCCAATTCTCATTGTTCCTTTTCCATGGAGATCAGGAGAAATAACTTGGATATCATTTGAAAACGTTTGATATAAGGTTGTGTACTGTCAGGACACAGGTCTTCTGTAATCTTCCCATCCCCAGCTACTCTCTTGCTTAGCAGGAGTACATTCTCACTTTCTCTTGTCCACCAAGGCTACTAACTACTCTATAAATATAGTGTATACACACACACACACACACACACACACACACACACACACACACACACACACACAGCGGTATATAATTTATGGAGGGGTCAGGGAGGAGGATGATGTCTTAGCTCACATTAACTTATTTTCTCCTCAGTTCCCACTTGGAGAAGTGGTGAATTCATCACTATTAATACAGTATTTTGACCCTGTTAGAGACAAGTCTAACAATAAGTCAGACTTCTAAATTTGGTTGACACTGCATTTTAAGGCTAAATGTAATCATTGTTGGAAACCCAATTATGTGAGTGTAAGATTTATGTTTTTTTTTTTTAAAGAGAAAAGAAATTCTACTCTATATTGAAATATTTGTGTACCCATTGGCACCTGCTTCATTTTTTATTTTTTGGTTCTAAATCACAAGATTATCACTAATAGTACTTTTTAAAAGCTCCTAGTCCATTAGAATTTCTATTATTACCTGCTATCAGATGTTATGTATATACCCTATTAGAAATTATATTATTACTTAACAGTTTCAAAGGTTAAGGCAAGTGTTTTCACTGAATGTTTTTGGACAGAGCAAATATCACACCCAAGTGTACAAACTAGTTGTTCACCTAAAACTAACCAGTGAGTGCAGTGTTGAATGCAAGTGGCACTAGGTATTGACTTCTTTCATCTTAAATGTTCTATTTGTTCTTGCCAAATCACCTCAGATACATTCTAAAAAATAGAGAAATAAATTAGGACTTGATACCTCATAGGGGAGAGAGATAACCTGTTGCTTAATAAATATCTAAAAAACTATCCCATCCTCCTGTAGAGCATGAGTTTTATTACCTACTGTAGTCTACAGTTCTACAACAAATCAGCTAAGTATCATAGGTACAATTAAGGAAGAGCCACTTGGGTGTAAAATAAGGAGTATATATACTAGATACTGCTATATGTGTAGTTATTCAGACCTGTTACTATGGAGATAATTATTAGCATAATTTGTCTTATCAGATTGCTCATTAGATGACACTTTGAGAAAACTCACAGCTTCTGCCACAACAGAAACTTAAAAAGCAATTTGTTGTAATCTTATATTACCCTACATTGTCCAATTTAGAAATAGTTGACAACATGCTGATCATTCTAAAATTGAAATAGAAAATTCAAGCAGCACTTTCTATGTTTTTTTTTTTATTTTTCCTTTCATCTCACATTGTTTTTGTAGTAAAAAGGAACATATTTTAGAAACCTCTTAATTATTTTTAATTAATAAGATTAAAATTAATGCAATTAGTAAAAGTTTCTTTGGTTTAATGTTAAGCAACACAGTAAACCTCTTTGTTAACTCCTGACATTTCTCTTCCTCACTTACTTTCCTTTTTGTATATTCTGTGTGTGAATGACCCTAAGATCCTGCCCCGGGCACCCTTTGGTTGCTATATCTCTCTCTTAAACTATCACCCATGTGAGAAGCACCCACAAACGTGCACCTTTATGCCTAAGATAGACCTTTCCAACTAGGGTATCAAATCAGACACAATATCACCAGGAAAACTTTTCTCTCTGACCACCAAATTCCTCTATCTGAAGTAATTTCTCATTCTTACCAATTCCTTTGCTACTGAGGGATTCTGCCTCCATGAAATCTTTCTCCGTGGCTCTTCTTGCTCTTCCCCTGGATACCAACTGTAGTGGGGAAGCAGCAGGGCAGCTCAGAGAGCCTGGTACATAAAATCAAAGAGAGTATGGCTTTAGGCCTCAGTGTGCTCATGTATAAAATGGAGAGAATAATATATGCCTAATGAGATTGTTTCAAGGATAAAGGACAAACTACTATAATGAATTACAATCATTAAATGGCAGTGCAGGTCCTCTTTGTCCACTGCCCCTATTATTCCAACAACCACTTTTTCTAATCTACTCTATGCAGGTTTATCTGATTATCACCCCTATTCATGGCTTTAGTCATGTGACTCACCTGCTTTAAAAAAAAAAACGCCCATGATTTCTCATTACTTGCCCAATTTAGTGCATAGTAGGATTCTAGTATCCCCAGTCTATTGGCTCATTAACTTTCCAAGGTTATCATTCTTTACTCATTTATGTATATACATATCCCCCCAACACCACCAAGCACATTCAGATCCAGTCTCTCTGGTCTCTGGATATGGAAGCAAATATTCTCTCCCTACTCTGTTGCTTGCACTGTTATTCACCTGAACTCTTGCAGTGTCCTTGCCTCCTCCATCTTCACCTGCTAAAATGGGAGCATCTTGGGAAGCTCAGTCCACTAGAAGCTGCCTCCTCCCTTAAGCATTCTTTTTTTCTCCCACATTCACATGAGTGCTCTGCCTTCTTTGAACCCCTATAAACTTGCTTTGTACTTCTCTTATTAAATATTGCTCTTAGCTAGAATTCCAACTCACTGCAAATGAGTTATCTATTTTCTGCCTCCCAAATCCCCTATCCTGCACTGAACCTAGTTGAATTCTGGCAGGTTATTAGATACCTGCTCTTTTGACTGGTTTTCTTTTATATCATAAATGCTCTAACTACACTAGTGAAATCATTTGTATAAAAGCATATGATTAAGTTTCAGAAACAACTATGATAGTAATCCTTACATTTATGATCTCTTTTTACTCTTTCAAAATGCTGTTAGTTTACTTCATTAGAATTTGAATGGATATTGTTAGCACATATACTATTTTTATTTGTAGTTACAATTTGTGGCATGATTCTTTCCTCTTTAGAAATAAATAATTGAGATGTTAGAAGTAAGAAAAATATGTAAGTTTCTATAGCAGGTTACTCAGTTTCCCCAAAGTTCAGCCTAGTTTATTCTTCTAGGCCAGAGCTCCTCCAGGCAGTCTTACAGCCACCTTTCAGGATAGGATTGGTCCCAGGCGTGCCCAAATACAGATTCCTAAGGTCTCAGGGCAGCTGGCAAGACAGAAGGCTGTGGCCAGTAGCCTCCAGCTGGAGTAGCCTAGCCCATCATCCTAGTGTGCCTCCAAATGTTATCATCATGTACATGAGCCATGACCTGGAAAAGGCTGTGAAGCACTGTTATTCTCTCCAGTGCCTAAGATCATATAAAAAGGCAGGTAAACACAATTCTCTGAAAAAAACTTCTAGTGTACCCCAACATAAAACTTTGTTTTACTAAAAGTTAGAGTTATTCCTCACAATTAAATGTAGATATTATTATTAACTTTATTATTATTAACTTTGTTAACAGGTTAGAACTAGAGTGACTTTGTGTGCTAAGTTGAAATGTAGGTTTCAAAAGCAATAATTCAGAATTTTTTGAGGGAGGGGTGGGTTTATGTATAAAATACTATCTAGACCAAGTACTCAAACAGGCAATCTGTAATGCACATTGTTTGCTAATGATTTTCAAGTTTGTGATTTGCTGACTTCTAGACTTAGAAACAAATTTTGGCAAGATATGTAAATACCGTGTTTATCATGCAGCAAATTCTTAGAGACAGTGTAACATTCTATGAGACTAGACTGAGAGCTATTTGATGGACATAGGTCAACTACCCCCTCGCTGAGTGATCTCTCTCTGCCTTGGTTTCCTGGTGTTTAAAATGAGGATAATAATTGCATCCTCTTCATAAGGTTATTATGAGAATTAGATGAATTAAAACATATGATGCACTTAGAAGAACACCTAAGTCATAATGCTACATAAATATTACTGTTATAATTTTATGTTCTTTCATCTTGAGACTGATAAAAATTATTTTCTACATGAGGAATGCTGTTATAAAATGCTTTTGATAATCACCCTTCTTTTTACCTCAGACCTTAGCAGTGCCATGAATTCTTCACATGAGTAGGTTCCACTCCTGAAATTAGAGCTGTGAGCTGTGTGAGCACTTTTCTGCATTTCTCAGCCCAGGGAATTCCCATAATACAAGAATTAATGAATGGCCAGCAAGTGAAATTTGAAATGTGGGGTCATGCATAGTGCATTTTTTCCCAACACTCCAGCTCTACAGTTTAGAGTCAATTTCTCTTTAATGCTGAAAGTCTAGCATATGGGTTGAAAAACAATTTTCCACATCAAATTGATTTAAGCCCTGTATAATTTTTGCTATTTTTAAGAGACAGAAAATCAGTTTGAATAGACAGATTAACAGCTAATCACTAGGTAATTGCTACCTTGTTTTAAGGGAGCATGCTAACTACCTACTTGTGACTTCAAGTACAGTTGTATCTTACAAATGGATTTTTATATCTTTGCACTAGTGATAGCAAACAGTGGAATCTTTCAGCTGATAAACAGTTACTGTTCCATTTTTCTAAGGCATAAAAAATAAGAGTCCTTCATCTTGCTGCATAATAATATGCTTTTATTTTGCTCAGAGAGTGGCCTGAGCTAATTATGTATTTTCTAATTTACAAAATACACATAGGTAGCATTAAACAGAAAAAAAAAAAACTTAACACACTTCTCTATCCTTAGCTTATGTTTCTCTCCAGAGCTTTAGCTTCATACACCAACTGACTTTTTGATTAAGACCAAGTCGTGCTCAAATATCACAAACTAAAAATTATTTTTAGCATTTTCTTTCCCAAGCTGTATCTTCCTCGTGTGCTGTTAACTCAGGGTATAGCACACCAGATATTCTTCCTAGGAATCTGAGTTTTATCTTTTGTTTCTCTCTCTTCTTCACCTTCTACATCCACCATGGAGCTGAGCCCATTACACCCACTAAATAGATTTAGAATCCACTCACTTTGCATTATCACTACCTGTGATTCCACCCCTTTCCCCAATTAGATGGTCACAAGCCTCCTTGCCTTCAGTCTCACTTTTCTTCAATCCATTCTCCAAACTGCAGGTACAGCAGTCAAAACATTACAACCAATTTCCCTTGCCCTTAAATTTAACTCCTAGTTAACAAATTATTTATCACTTTCTCCCTCTTGCAATTTACCCACCTCTACTCATCCCCAACTCTATGCTCCAGCCATTCTGAAATGTTTCCAATTCCTTAGATGGCCCATGTTCTACTTGCCCCATGAGTCTTCTCATGTGTGGTTCGCAAGGAACACATGTCCCTTCCTCATTGGCTAACTCCTGCTTATCCTTTATACCTCTGCTTGGACATCCCATCTAAAACTCCTCCACTGATATGCTCTCCCCTAAAGTTTTCCTAAAGTATCCAGGACTTCTCAGATCATAGTGAGCATCATACTGTATTGTAATTTCTCCACTTACTATCTCCATCATCTTAGGATTTGAGGGTACCAGACTATTCTAGTTTATTCTTTTTATTTGCAGTATTTAACAAGGTGACTGGGACATTATGAGAGCTCAGTAAATATTTGTAAAATGAATGGATTCCATAAGTAGCACTGAGGAGAGCCCAAAACGTTTCCCACTACTGAGAATGTCATCAACCTACAATGAAAGAAAATTAACTATTCTCATATCTAGGCTGTTTTGCTTTTGGTATGAGCATAAATAGACTTATTTTCTGAACTAAAATTTTTTAAAGATATAATCTTCAAAGTATGTCAAATCACCTTTGATGAAATATTTAAAATAGCTGTGGGATTTGACATTATTACTAAAAAGCTGAAAATTCTGGACTAATTTGCAACTCTGAATGTATTATCTCCTGTTATCTTTTTTTTCTTATCATTTATGTGCTGTGTTTCTGTCCATAAGAGCCACAATAAATCCAAGCCTTCATGAACTTACAGTAAAGAAAACAAAGTTTGTTGACCTCTCTAGGTTTAAAAAATTACTGTGATTTTTTGGTGGTGTCTGTTTGAGGTAGACCACAATGGTTGTCGCTAGGTAAATGGGAATTGATAACTGAGTGCCATGGTTGGAAAAAGAACTATTGGTTTTGTGAGTTCTGCAAGTTCAATGAGCTACATAGAGAATGTTTAAGAATATTTAATCATTTCCTCCTTAACCAGTTATGATGTAAGCAGATCTTATGGGGAGATTTTGAACAAGGACAAATTTCCATGGACTCTTACCAGGTCAGACACTGCCCTACAAAATTAACTTTTGTCAACATCCAGTACCCTAGAAACCTAATTTGATTAATTTTTTAGGGATACAGTAGTTGTTAACCTCTGTCTCTTACTGCTCCTAGTGAATATTACTACCTACCCATGGCCTATTTAACACACACACACACACACACACACACACACACACACACACACACACACACTGTCCTTGGTAATTAATTGAATCAGGCTCATCTCTGTCATTTTAAGTATTGGGGTAATGAAAAAGTAAATCTTTTGAAAGTATTTAGTAATTTTTGTTTAAAAGTATATGTGTGTGTGTATAGGTATCCACCTATTGTGAATGCTAAACTCATAAGTGATATGTGTTCTTAGGAGTGAGACAAAACAGAAAAATCACTATCTTCATTGTATCATATTGTAGCCGAAGGCGAAAAAAAATAAGTAAGCTAGCAAAATGTTTAGAAGTTATAAAGTGACAAGTGTTTTGGAGGACAAGAAAGCAGAGGAAGGTGTGGGACTGTTGAGGGGTAGTCAGAAAAATCCCCGAGAAGGTGAAATTTGAATAAAATTGAAGGCAGTGAAGAAATGAGCCATACAGACAGACACTTGGGGAATGAAAGGAGAGAGATCCTGAGCATAAAGAGAAAGTACACAAGCTCTAAGTGGGGCAGCTGCTCAGAGTATTGGAGATGCATCAAGGGGCCAGGGTAGCTGAGGAGAGGGCAGTGAGAGTGGAGCTGGTGGAAGCTAAGGTAAGGGGCCAGATTGAAGGGCCTTATAACTGAGGCTAGTTTAATCACTAAACCTTGTACTTATGTGAAAAGACATTTTCTGTTTTTCCCAAGTAGTATACCTTTCAAAGCAATCAAGCACTGACCCATATTTCCCAGTACACAGTTAAGTTACTACTCTGCCCACTTTGATTTTGAAGCTTATCAGTTTCAGTGGCTGGCCTAGTAAACATCTCACCCTGCTGGCCCACTCGTGCCATCTAGTGGTTAATGCTTGCAATTACCAGATTTTCTGACCACACAGTCTACCGTGGGGGAGGGGCCCGGGAAAGAGGAGTACTTTCACAAAACAATAGGTGTTAAAAGCTTTCTGAAACCACTTCTTGGAAATAAGCCTGGGGTGAAAATTGCTTCTTTATTGACTTATGTCAAGACTGCATCAGAAAAAAAAAAAAAAACCTGAAAAGTATAGCAACAATTTTTACAAAATTTATTTCCTATTTATCAATGGAACTGAAGAAAATTTGAGCTTGAAAACATTTTTTAAACCCCCCAAAATACAAAATAAATGTGCAAGATTATAAATGAAGAGTTAATGAGGAAGACACTGAACAACTTGGATGTATGGATGAAACAAAAATAATTTAGCATAGCATTTAATGACTTATGCTTTTTAAAATAGACTAGTTGCTTTATAAATAGGCTAGTTCTTTTATATAGAATTCAATTATGTAATTAACTTCATGATATATTTTGTGAGTTTTAACATGTATTTGAATTTTTAAAAAATATTCTATAGTAGTTTTGGCTGACTTATAGAAAACACAATTATCTATTACAGTATTGTCCAACATAGGAACTTAAATTTTAAATTCACATTATTTAAAATTCAATGGGATTTAAAATTCAGTTCTCAGTCTTACTAGCCACATTTTAAGAACTCAAGAGCCACATTTGGCTAGCGGCTGCCATATTGGACCATGAAAATAGAATATTTCCATCAAAACAGAAAGTTCTATTAGACAGTGCTGATCTATTATGTTGATCAGTAAAAGTGATTTATTTTATAAGCATGCTTTGAATAACTTACTATACTCTAGATACTGTGGCAGTTAATTACAGCAAATTTAAAAAATGTGATTAGTTTCTCACAGGGAAAAATTTGAGAATTGGAAAGTTTTACACATATAATCATGTATTTTTAATCCATTGTGAAAAGGTCTATAATACTTGTATATTCAGTGATTGAGATATGAAGGAAGACTTCCCAGAGAATATTCCATTTAAAATGTATTTTAAAGATAAACAGGAATTTTACCAAAAAAAAAGAGAAAATAATTATTTTAAGTAAAAGGTACAATTTTTGCAAAGTCGGGGGAGAGTGAATTTGTGTGAAATATTTGGAAGATGGCAATTAATTCTGTGTGGCTGACGGACAGGAAAATAAATGTGAACTGTAATTGGAATGCTAAATTAGGGCTGGGTAGAACGGTCTTTTTCATGACACCAATCACAGTTACCTTTATCCTGTCAGTACTGGAGAACCATGGAAAGGATTTAAGCAGCAAATTATGGAGTTAATCTTCATTTTAGAATTTACTCTGTTGATGTGGCATGAAAATTGGATTAAAAGAGGAGGATGCTGGAGAATAGTGTCACTTATACTCAGTTCAGCTCAGAAAGCAGGCATCATTCTTATCCTGTTTGTCCTTCATTCCCCATGCCATTTAGTCTACCTCCTAAATTTACCTATGTCTCTCTACTTTTCTCCATCTTTAGTCTAGTCATTCTATATAAAGACAACATCATTTCAGGGCTAAAGCACTGGCTTCCTCAGTGGTCTTGCCCTATCTACTGCTCCCACATCTCTTCTACCCAAAGAAGGCAAACCGATCCTAAAAATCAAATCTTGTCAATCATTGTTTAGAACCGGTCAGTGGCTGCCTCTGAGGCCCTCAGCATGCTAATCTTGGCCTGTTTGTCCAGCTCATTACTCCATGCTCCTTATTCTTTGTCCTCCAGCTCCACTGACCTGCCTGCTCCAACCTCTTATCTGCTTCCAGGACTTTGCACATATTATTCCTCTACCTGGAGTGCTTACTGCACCTCACATAGCCAGTCTCCATTGTCACTTCCTCCAAGAAGCCTTCTTTGGTTCTTCAGCTTTTATAGGGAGACAGCATCCTGTCCTGATTGCAGTGATTATCATAATTGTACTCAAATAAGTTATGTTTAATTATTTGACCTCTGCCTTCCCCCATCGACTGAAAGCACCATGAGGCAGAGAGTACTCTCAGGCACCACTGGTTCTCCTTAGAACATAGCCTAGCATATGTTAGGTAAATGCTGAATTGTTCCCCTAACTCAAATGGGACATGATGGATGCCTGGGTAAGCATGGTGGTGGAATTCTGATAAGTTAAGAGGAAGAGAAGGATGAGGAAAAGATGAATCTGATGTTTTTAGCTATGGTTTAAGATTGGAGGTTTAACAGCATTAGGGAATATAAAGAGAAGAAATATAAAGCAAGAAATATCATGGAGAAAAATGGTGGGAGTTAGAGTGTATAGATTGACTTTGAGATTTCTTTGAAACAGCTAGTAAAAATGCCTCAACAGTTGGATGTGCCTAAGAAAGCCCAAGAAAGACATCTGAACCAGAGAAACTCATGCATGTTACCACTTGCTAATTGGAGGTACAGGCCATATCTTAAGACTTGACTGCAACACAACAAATAAGAATTGAGGATCAGAAGCCAAACTGGTCACATTCTTATTGTGGCTACAATATTTACTAACTTTTCTCTTTCCCACTATTTCCCCTTGATTGACATCAATCTGGACATCCCCTAGCTCCACAGAGTGACTTCTCCCACCACTGTCTCATTCTAGGTTTTGCTTTTTCTTCCTGACACTGTCCCCTTCCTCTCAGGAGACACGTCCCTGGGCCTTCATGGCCACCTGGCAGGAGTATCTGCTAGGCTAGGAGTATCTGCTGTTCATGGAGAGAGTGGGAGACAGACACATAAAGCCAAGTGGTTCTCAGCTTGCTAACCTCCACAGGTAATGTGAGAGCAGGTGGTTGCTGGTACTTGTTTCATGATGGCTATGGCATTCCTTAATTTATTTCTCTGCTGTTCTGTTCTTATGATATTTAAGAAGGGAGTACTGTACAGAGGCCATCTCTAACCTCACTTGAGTTTTACCTTTTATTGTGATGGGTTTTATTTTTTTTTATTTTATGATTTTATATATTTTTTATTTATGATGATTTCTATTTATCACTGCCTATCCCAAGCCAGTCTCAGTGTCAGATCCAGCTCTTGGATCCCATGAAGAGGCAAATCCAACTCTTGGGTCTCCTGTGACAGTCCGGGGCTGAAGGGGCCAAAAGGGCATGGTCATTATTATTTATTAAAGATATTTATATAACCATACATTAATTCATTTATTCATTTGATTTTGATAAACTTCTGTGTGACCGACATGTTATTAGGTGCAAGATACAGAGATGAGCAGACAAGATCCCATGCAAAAAGTGAAAACAAACGTGAACATATAAATGGCAGAGCTGTGCAAAAAGCACACCAATAGGTGCATCTAGAAAAGGGACTGATGTGTTCTTTCATCTGGAAGAAAAGTGTCAGGTTTAACACAACACAGATAGAGCTTGTTATTTCATGAATTCTTTGGCTTTCCATTAAAATACTTCTGGTATACATCTGTTATTCTTGAAATTCTCTTTAAGTTTCTTACCTCAGTAATTAAATTGAGCTTTTGAAAATACTAAGGCTAAAAGACCAAATCAGTTTACTTTTATAGGTTGTAGTATGATTGGCATCATTGCTCTTGTATGAAAAAAATGAAGTTATATATTTTTGCCCTTTCTATTTATTTACTCATAATGCTTACAGTTTATAATTCAAATATGGCTTTCGGTTTATTGGAAATTATTTTATTGTATAACATCACAAAACATGAACATCGGAAAGATTTTGTACTTTTATGCTTAAGCGTAATCTTCAATTTATAGACAAATCCAAATGACTTTTTTAAAAAGACTATACAGTAAGCATTTTCAAAAGAAAGCACATTTCTGTGAAGATTTTGTAGATAATGAAATGAAACCTGGTGTGTTTTTGTTTATGAAGATGTCTCTAAAATTTCCGTGAACATAGTTTAAAGAAAATGAAAGAGCTCTGCAGTTTGACAGATGCATTTGTAGACTGTTTATTGCCAATATTTAAAAAGGTAAACACTGCTGGCATTCAGGTTCCTCTGTTTTAAATTGCAGCACCTTATGAAATATGCCCAGAGGATTATCTGATGTCAATGGTGTGGAAAAGGACTCCAGCAGGCGACTTTGCGTTCAATCAGTGCCCACTGAATGCCACAGGTAAGTAGGATTGCTCACCCGAATCCAAATGATAATCACCATTCAAGAACAGCATGCTATGTTTGCTTATGAAGTCCCGCTTTTATCCTATATCTATAAATAAATCTGTCCAATATGCAATTAATGCAACAGTTTTAGTGAGGTTCTTCATAAATGGAGCCAATAAAGAGACCTAAAGAATGCTGATGTAACTGTTTCTCGGTATGACTGATACACATTATAAAAATTATAAAAATAACAATTTCGTATGCATGTTTTTTTTTAAAGCAAGATTATGTACAAACCCAATGTTTTAGTCTGCCTCCCAGTTATGTGATGCCTTCCAGCATCTCTGTTATAAAGCTTCTCTCTGTTCTTTGTGACGCACAGGCACCACTAGCAGACGCTGCTCTCTCAGTCTTCATGGAGTGGCCTTCTGGGAACAGCCGAGCTTTGCAAGATGCATATCAAATGAGTACAGACACTTGCAGCATTCAGTAGGTGCAAAGCCAGCTTTAGTACTTGCTCTGTTTATTTTTGCTAATGATCACTGTGTGAGAATTTAACCTTCTGTGGTACAATCAAATTACTCAAAAAAAAAAAATCTCTGAAAAATGCCTGAGGAAAAAGGGTTGTGATAGAAAGCTAATTTTTATAAGTCAGTGCTAAACTGTTTGGTTCCTAGGGTTTTTGGTTTATGGATCCTGCTATTTAAATGAAAGAATTCTTTGTCTAATGGGGGAAAGCCCTGAGGAAAATCTGTTATTTAATTTTATCTATAACAGTAAATTGTTTATCACAATTGGCACAAATCTGTGTTAAATAGTAACATATATAAGACTTATTTCAAAATACCATACAGTTTTAAATTAAATTCTTTAACATTTAGTAGTTGGGAAGTGATAAAGCTGTGTCACTTAGCTATCACATTTCTCACTTCATTTTGACATTAAGACATGAACAAAATGACAGTATTATTGCACGAGAGAAAATTAATTACACAAGATTACGTGGGCCAAATTTTCCAAAAATAGCTCCTTTTTCCCCCACACATTATTGAATTATTCAGAGAATATAATGTATGAATATTTTGAGCACAGTTAAATTTGCTTGGTATTTTACAAGTGCAATTCATTCTCATTATCAAAGACTGTTGTCATTTTGTCCTGACAGTGAAGAGGAACTCCATACATAAATAAACATTGTAGGTTTTAGAACAAAATAGCATGAGCCAACTGGAAAGTTGAACATTGGCAAGAATGATGTTTAGTTAAGAGCCTTTAAGTTTTGTTATGCTTTTGTTTTCTTTTTAATGTTGCACACAAATGTGCATAACTTTTTTTTAAAAAGCCTAAGAAATGCTTTTGCTTGTGGATGGATAAGTATCTTGTACAATAATAACCCTTATCAATGAAATAAATGTATTTAATTATCAGAAAAACAAATAAGGCCATTTTTAAAAATCTGAAAACCAAATACTGTCTGATTTCTTTACTTACCAAATCAGTAACCAAAATGATTATTTGGGTACATAGAATAGAACTTTATTTCTATTATTGTGTACATATATATTCACTTACGTTTATTTATTTACATATATTTTTGTACATATGATAATAAATACTGTTCTATACATCAATATATACTGAGTACACACAAATGCATTTAATAATATATAGATTTATGTACACATTGGTAACTAATGATATTTGGCTTCATTGAGTCTTATATAATTAAAATAATAGAAATAAGGCTGTATATAGCCACACAATCATCAATTCTATTACTAAGTTGGTATGTAAACACATCAGACAGCATTTTATTGTCAGATTTGTTAAAATACACTTGTCTGGGGGTGATAAACACACATACACACATATTATGACTGAATATAATAGATAGCTTTATTTCATAATATAAAATGTAAGAATACAAAATATAAAGGTTCTTTTATTAATAACTGTCAATACTCAGACCATTATATTTCAGAATTAAGTATAATTTAAAACTTTTGTATGAGTTTAATTTTTAATGAATTTTATTTTTCTCTATTTTTTGACATTAGACTTTAGTTAATCTTAATAATATTCATAGTCAGTTCTTCATTCATTGTAATAAATGGGAATGATTGCATGGGTTAAGTGAATCATAAGTTAATCCTTACAAATTTGCTAAGAATAAGTAATACCACTTTTTTGCAGAAAGTTTTTACTTCTAAATTCAGTGATTTGTACATTAATATTTAAATGAGTTTGCATTTTTTAAGTGCAGGTCATCTTATAATAGAAAGAAATAGAAGCATTCTATATAATGATCTCAGATTGAATTCCATAGAAATTAGTCAGTAGTTTTAAAGCTAATGTGTATATTCTCTTATTGATTTGCATACACAAATCAAGTGCATGATACTGTAGAACAAAAAGCAGCCTCAGTGTATTCAGCTCCTACGAAGTACCAGACACTGGACTGGGCACTTTCATTAATTAATTCCAATCCTCACAAGAACCTGCAAGGTGGATAGCCCTGCCTCAGTTTGCACAGAAAGAAAATGAAGATCTATAGGGGAACAGTCCAGTTGAGTCAGGCAAAGAGTGATTCTTTCGTCCTATGTATAGTTTTCCAAAGCCTAACCTCTTCTGGAGGCCATACTAACTCCTGAACTTTTGATTTGAAATCATCTGCATTAGATTTTCTGATTGTGTGTCCTTTGGAAACATTATATGATCTTACTCAAATCTGGGCTTATTCTTTGCAAAATAAAATTGGTACCATCATTTTAACTTCTCTTAAGGTTTTGAGGAAGAGTAGAGGAGATACTATATGGGAAATGTTTGCAAACTGTAAGAGAGCTATTTAACTATGAGGTATTCATATCTATGTGTACAGAAAATTTTTTGAGTTAAAAAATATCTCAATAAGAGTACAATTTTAAAACTTGACATTAACTTGAAGTGTACGTGTAGAAAATACAGATAGATAGATGGATGGATAGATAGGTAGATAGGTAGATGGATGGATGGATGGATGGATGGATGGTTGGATGGATCATTAGAATTGATGTCACATGTATTTTTGCACATTAATTATGTTTAAATACACATGGAAATATGGACACACTTAAAAATGCATACATTCACACATCTATTACTTGCCTAGGAATCATGATCATGTTCATGTTCAGGAAAATAAAAGATCAATTTATGCCTTAAAGAATGCTTACCTAATAATATCAACATCATCATGTATATTCTAGAAAAGTCAATTGGAGATGGAAATGAAATCAGTGTCCCCACATAATCTAACTCCTGTCATTTTCCATGATTTGTCTGAGTAGCAAGGCTAGGTATTACTTGTGATATAAATCCCTTCTGACTCCCACTAATTCTTTTGTTATTTTTAAAAAATTTTTTCCCACTAATTCTTCAATTACTTTGAAGACTCTATATCTTCTCTCTAGTAGAGTTCATTTCACAATTTAATTCTCCTATTTTCCTTAGAGGATTTTTTTTCTCAACTTTCTATATTCACAAAGTTCATTAAGTGTTAGTTGTCACCTACTACAAAAATTTATTTAAAATAAGTTGACCTGTGTTTTCCAACTTTTTTACATGTAGACAACAACATATGTACATACATACTTAGATTATGATATTTCATATACCTATTTTGTAAATATATAGTAATAGACTAAATTTCAAATAACGTTTTGTCATCAACAAACAGTTGAGTATGTGCTATGAACTCTCATAATTATAAAGCAAACAAGGTAGACAGAATTGGGTTATTAATAAGTTTAATATATCAAATTACAAATCTGTTGTGTTGACATTTAGTTTGAATTATTTGAGGACAGAAACCATATTTTTTAATCTTCACTTCTCTAGTGTCTAACACAATACTAAGCATATACTAGATACTCTGTAGATGCTTTTATAAAATTTACTAGGCCACTTTTCTTATCGGTAGAAGGATAACAGCAGCTGAGAAGGTTCTGAGAAGGTGATATGCCAGACTTACTATTCATAGATTTTAACAACATGAATTTAAAAAGTATTATTCATCATGTGAAATTTTTCTAGCCCCAAAATATTTAGAAATGTGGAGTGATTGGTAACATTATTTTATGAAATCATTTGGCAATTGCAGAAAAATATCAATAAGTTAATAATCATAGCGTTTGTTAGGAAACTTTATAAGATGCAAAATTTAACACTTGTGATCCAGCTTTTGTTTATAAAAAAGACAAGCCACAAACAAATGCACATAACTTTTAAAAAATTAAGGATAGAAGAATAAAGTATTAAATGTAATGGGATTATTGGAAATTTAATATTTTTCTTCATGTTAATGTTCCATTTTATATTGAAATATTAATGCTTATTTTCTGATATTTTCTGAATTTTGTACCAAACAAAGTAGAAATAATTTCAGAACTTGCTGAAAACCAGGCATAGGAGTCAGACAAATTAAGAATACCATCTCTTGTTACTTATAAAGCTTTGGAGAAAATGACTGAATATTGTGGCCAAGTGGGCTAGTGTTGCCCAGAATTAAGCAAACAGACCAATTTTGTCTCTGGCATACCTGGACAATCATAGTAGCTGCTTCTCCTTATCTTCCTTCTTCTCTTTTACACACATACAGATATATACTTAACACACACACACGTGTGCACATGCATGCGCAGAGTGACAGACTACATAGAATTGGCAGAATGTATGCCCTTTGCAGGTAGACAGCTCTCTAAAGCAAAAGAGTTGACCAAGCATGCCAATGCTTTCTCCTAAATTTGTCAGGTGGATAAGTCACTCTTTCTTCCCCAGAGAGAAATGAGTAACTGAGAGATCAACAATATTACTCTAATGAAGAGCTGGGTATAAATGTTTCCTTTGAAATTGTTGTTTCTTAAAACCTCTATTTCTGTTTTTGAATCTTTATTTAACAAACATTTTAAAGACAGAAGTTGGAGTAATAATCTATGTAGTCAATGGAAGTTTGAGTCTGGAAAGGGATGTCAAAGAGCTTAAATCCTGGTTTAAGGTCTTTGTTTCTCCTGTTTTCCTAACTTTTATGGATGATTTGTTAGGAAAGGCAGATAAAGATAATAGATAGCTGGGTGTGAGAGAGCAAGGGGAAAGAGGAAGGGATAGACTGAGAGAGAAAGATGGAGAGAGAAACAGAGAATAGGTTTACTTAATTTTTCCCCATAGTCCCCACCTTTCAGATGAATTTTGCTCCACTGCAATAAAACTCCTCTAGATGCACACTTTTTTGATCACCACTTCATTGCACAAATGCCAAGCTCATTGCCTCGAAGAGGGCAATACATTTTATTCCTGCAGCTTATTTAGAAGGAAGGAAGAAAATAATAGCCACCATACTTTTCATTTATAACAAATACTTACTGAGCCAAAAATTATGCAAGTCATTGTCTTTTTAATCAGCAATTAAGAAACAAAGAACCCAGTTCTATGGTCCAGCACCAGGAGAACTAGCAGATGATTTTAATTATCAAATATTCATCAATTAAGTTGAGGTGAGTGAGCCAGAGTAACAGTTACTTATTATAAATTTTTTTTTGTAGTACAACATGGCTGAAATATAACAAATGATGGAGAAAGCTGGAGAAGAAGCTAAATAGATTAGTAGTTTCTTAATCCTGGCTGAACATTATAATTACATTAGAGTTCTTAAAAAATATCCATAGCAACTTCACTTCAGGTCAGTTTAATGGAGTTGTTACAACCAGTGTTACCATAGTACACATTCAATAAATCCGAGCTATTATTATTATTACTAATTACTATATTGTTTGGCAACCTTATTTATGTGTTTCAAATTACATTGCCCTCTTATAAAATTATGTGAATATTCTTGTTTTAAGTAGTAAAGACAAAGCACCTGATTGCCTTTTTATTCTTGTAGCCAAATTTCAAAAGTTTGATGGATTCTTCACTACCAGAGCTCAACTAATAATTGCAAACCCCAACAATGCTGAGGAAAAGTTGAAGAACATTACTTTCTTCAAAATATACAGAATCCTCACAATTTTATTCAGGATCACAAGTTATAGTTTTGAGATTTGAGTTCAACTTCACAGTTCCAGTCTTTAACATGTTATCCTAAAAAAATTTATGAGTTCATTGACCATTCAGCAAATGATAATAACTCACATTTATTAAATGCTATCTACTCTGAGGGAAAAAATGGGGAAAAATTTTGGAAGAAAGTTATTAATTCTGAACAATCATATGTGTCAAAGTTTACATTGATATCAAGGGCAGGACAGCAAATATTTTAGATTTTACACACCATATGATCTTTGTTATAACTATTCAACTCTGCTGTTGCAGCAAAAGAGCAACTGTAGACAAAAGTGACCATGACTGTGTTCCAGTAAAACTTTATACAAAAACAGGCAATAGACTGGATTTGGCTTATGGGTTGTAGGTCACTAAGTCTTAGTGTAAAATATACATTCTTTGAGGACTTTTAAAAAGATTTTAAATCTTTTTAAATTCTCCATCAAAGATGGACAAAAATCTATTTTGTCCCAGTTTTCTTTTTCTTTAATATTTTATCCATAGTCATTTTAAATTCCTTATCAGCTAAATCTAATATCTGTATAATCTCTGAACTAGCTTTTTTGTTTTGTTTTGTTTTGTTTTGTTTTGTTTTGTTTTGTTAGTCACATCATTTGGCATACCTAGTAATCTTTGATTGACTATCAGACATTGAGTAAAAAAAAAAAAAAAAGCCAGATCTTCAGATAATGTCTACCAAAAAGCATTTCTCCTTTTCTCAGTTATTGAAATACAGTGAGGAGCTGATACTTCAGTGCAGTCAAAGATTGGTCTGGATCGAGGCTGTTTTGCAAATTTAGTAAGACTACATTTGCTTAATCCCCCTTTTTCCATTGTGTTATGGGTTTGGGATGGAGAGCCCATCCCATCAACCCTGAGAAACTGTAGAAGATTCAGCTCTGCCCTTCAAAGGGTTCCAGCTTTGTGCTCCAATTTTCAACCCAAGAAGCTTCAAATACATCAGATGTCTTGAGGAGACTGGCTGGTTGCTTAAAGCTGGACTCTTTCCTTTCTAGGCACTTATTTTCAAATGTGTACTTATAAGGATGGATAAAATTGCATTCTTCATTTTAGAAGTTTTCATCCTAACCCTTTAGCTTCCTATACTGTTCAAAACCTCAACAAATGTATCACGGAGACAAATCTCAGCGAGATTTTTAGGGACACTCAAATTTCTAATATATATTTCTCCAGCACCAGGAAGCAAAAAAAAAAAAAAAAAAAGTTTCTCTTAGTTTTATTTCTGCCCTAGAGGACCTGAGCCACACTTGCTTCTCACTTCTTGAGCAGATTTAGCAAATATTCCCAAGCAGGTAAAAATAGAAAAAGAAATTATCTGAATTGTTGGCTTACTTCAGAAAGGATCTCCTCTTTCTAGAAATTTAGTTTGTCTCATTCATAGCTCTCAGGTGCTCTAAGGAGTATGAGTATTGTAATTTATATGGAATTTTCTCATATTATTGGCTAAAGCATTGACCTTTTATAAATTACTATACTCCTTTAAACCAATAAATTTCAACTATATTATAAAAAATAAAAAAAAAAACTCTTTAGGCACATATGATAATATTTCCTGGGGAATTTTAAAGGAGACCATAGTATAGATAATGAAATACATCTAACAGTTATATTTATTTTTCCTCCTTTTTAAAAAATACTCACCACATATTACTGATTATATTTATAAAAGCCAAAGAAATGTTTAAGCTTCTCTCAGACTATGGATTTAGTGTGACTAAAGAGAAGAAATTTTAGAGTTTGTTTTAGCAATTAAAATTCACTGACTTGAAACTTATTAATAGGTATATGTAATAAAATAAGAATGAACAGCGAATTATGTTTAGGCTAATGCCAAAGGAAATAATAATACAAGGGAAAGTGTACTATATTGTTTAATCATTTATCTATTTATTCATCTACCTATTAATTTATTCTACAAATATTCAGTGAACTTTAACTATGCAACACAAGTGCTAAGATCTGAGGATGCAACTTGAATGTGACACATACAACAAATACAAAAGAGACAGGACAAGAGATAAAATAATTACAAATTGTGATATGTTGATGGAAATTAACAAAGTGTCAACATAGAGAATAATGTTTGGAAACTGGTTTCAATAAAAAAGATAGTGAGGTCTCTATGAAGAAATGATGTTTAAAACTGTGACCCAAAAGATGAGATGGATCTAGACATGCGAAGAGTAGAATGAGTTTGTCAAGGAATGAGAGTACATTCCATTTGGAGAGAATAGCATATGAGAAAACCTTGAGGTCTTTAAGGAAGTGAAAGATGGTCCAGTGGCCAGAGGTAGTGAGCAAAAAAAGAGATTATCATGAGATGAGATTGGAGAACTAGGTAGGGGAAAAATTATTCTGTGCCTTGAAGGCCTTTGCCAGGAGTTTGAGTTTTATTCTCAGTGCAAAGAGAAGCCACTGACAGTAAAGGATTGATTGATTTAATCTAATTAAAGAGGGTCTATGGCTATTCTGTGGAGAATAGACTATAGGATGTCAGGACTAGAACCTGTGAAGCCTGCTGCCCTAATTCAGGTGAGAGATGATGGTATCCTTTATTAAGTTTGAATGAGCACATTTGGCTGATGGTAATGTCATTTTCTGAATGGCAGGACAATGAGGAATAGCTTTGAGGAAGGTAGGTCAGGGGTTACCAAAGGTTATATTGTACTAAGGTTTGAAATAAAGAATTTAAGAGTACAGATAGTTTAGTTGTGATTTTTCTTTAGTGAAATTGAGCTACTTGGATGCAGAGGCAAAAAAAAGTTGATAGAGCCAAAACGTTTTCTGAAGTCCAGAAGTGTCAGCAGCACCTAGGAGCTTATTAGAAACATAGAAATTCAGATCCTGTTCCAGACCTTCCTAGTCAGAATCTACATTTTGAAAAGGTCCCTTTGCAATTCACATGCACATTAAAGTTTAAGAAGCACTGTGACATATTTTATTTAGGATTGAAGTTTTGGTGGATGAGCATAAAAAGTAAAATGTAAAAAAAAAAATTTAAGAATTAAAAAATTTTTTAAAGTAAACTTTTAGATGAATGCAAAGAAGTTAAGTGAACACCAGCCCATTCCATACCATCACAAGATATACCATTATTCGGTGATATCTCATTTTTCTCTCCTGATTACATGGGAGGATGACATTTGTTCACCCCTTGAAGTTAGGTGTCCACATGTGACTAGTTCATGCCTATTGTTGTGTATGGAAGTCATCTTTGTTGCATTAGACCTGAGAACGTCATTGTCATTGCAAAATCTTCCACCCTCCATCATTTTAAACCCTGAATGGCTATGACAAACAGCCTCCCTGATGATCTGGGCTGAGTATGTAGTATGAGTGAGAAATAAATCTTTGTTGTTTTTAGGCAGTGAGATTTTGAAGTTGTTTGTTATCACAATATAACCTATCCCATTCTGACTGATGTAATGTCCCTAGAACTAGAATACTTGAGTAACAGAAATTGAATTGAAAAAGCCTTAGAGAAATATTTGGTTCCTTAATGCTCTGTCTCCCATTGAGAAGGTTCCTGAAAGTTTGGGTTCTAGTCTGTGATCCCTGTATTGCTTTGAGCTTTTGAAGGATGCTCTAGTTCTATCTCTGGCTCAGAATAAGAACTTCTAGATTTACTTGATATTAAGAAAAAAAAAATCTATCCACCTATGTTCTTTTCTCATGAATTGTACTTTTGACTAATTCTAGCCCAAAACTCCAGAATTAAAGCTATTTCTCTCTTTTTTTTTTTTCTGGGTAGGTAAACTTACTGGGCTCTCATTTTTATCTTTGGAAATTTCTAGGCTTTTCAAGAAAATAAGCACAGTATACCTGATTCAGTTTTCTTCATAACTCAGTTTATGGTCATATTAGTATCTTGCAATCCTCAAAATCATGGCATCTTATCTCTTACTTTAGAAATTCCTGAGGCAAGAAACTGTCCTATGGCCAGATGCTGTTCATCCTGGGCTTTGTGCAATATGCGTATAATTTTTGCAGGGGGATTGTGGACTAAATCTGTCCTATCATATTGTCTCTAGATAAGAATTGGCTTTCTCATTTGAACTCCTATCCCTAGGCTGCTTTAAGATGAATGCAAATGCTGTGTTTCAAATATGAAGAAAATTAAAAACTATTTATGTATTAGGACAAAGGGTATGCTTTCTTTTCCATACAGAATGATATCTTTTTTTCCTACAGACACCAGGTAGATCTGTAAATAGTGTAATATTATCACCTAGTGAGTGACCTTGGTCTTAGATAATGATGGAGTTACGAACTGAAACAAAAAGTATATATTTAGATTATTACTTTATGAAAAGAAGTTTCTTGTATAATTATCTTTTAATTGAAGCCACTTAGAGCTGTGAAAACCTTTAATATACCTTACAGATGGACTGTAGGAGTTGATGCTGAAAATAATATATAAATATATGATGTCTAAAGCATGTCATTTGCACAGAGCAACTATGATAAATCTTTTTTTAGGATTAACACAATAGAGGCAAGCTGTAACTGGCTGTAGGAGGCATAAAGTGAAAAGAATAAGGTTATTTCAGAAATACACCATGACCCTTACCACATCTCTCTATATAAAGAGCAAAGAGCTTAGTCCAGTACTATAAAAAGCAACTATTTTTAGACTTCAGTTTTTTCTTTCACTGTTGATCTTGTCAACAGTATTAAATGTGAATGACACAGAAACTTTTAAGACTTGTCCTTTGGAGCAAAAATGCTCACTGAGTACTGCAATGTGAGCAAACATAATCACCGATAATTATAATTTTAAAGGAAATATTTAAGTTATTAAATCTTTCTAAACTATTTCAGTGACTAAATTAGAATTACAAAATAAAGCCCAAGGGAAATAGAATCCTTGATGTACCCTTGGGAGTTTTTCTATCTACTTAAATAAAACTACCTACAAAATGTCTTATAGTTATTAGTAAATGGCTTTAGGAACATTTACTTAGTTCCATTCTAAGATAATGACCACTACTCAAATAATAGGTAGTACCTCAACAGCCTGGCAATTTGCTTTAAGTCCCTTTCTTCTCATATTTTTTCTTCATGAGAGAAAGATTTAACGTCTCATTAAAACAAACGTGGTTGGGAATTATTTTTAAGTATTTAAATATCTTGACATTTTCTAATAAAAGAACTATGTAAAACCTTAGTTAAGCAGGTAGTGGTTAAGATCATAAACTCTGAAAATCAAATTGCCTGAGCTCAAATCTTGGTACAATTTAGGAGCTATACAATTCTAGGGAATTTGGTTCCATACTAAGTCTCTACTCCTTCATCTATAAAATGTGGGTAAGTATGACCCCAACAATGGTTGTTTTAAAACTCAAATTAGGTTACTCATGTAAAACACTTAGTTCCCTGCTTACCATAGAATAGGTACTCAATAAATACAATGTCATTGTTTTAATTATTTTTAAAAGGTAGCAATTATATAACTATAGCTGTAGATGTTTAAAATTTATGAAATCGTTTGCCTATTTATATTCATTACATATCTTTTAAAAGGCAATTCTGGAAATGTAAAAGTTCTCCAATTACTAAATATTTCTTTGTTTTAAATAATCATGGACTGCTATGTTTTTACCTTGTCAATTTTGAAAGATGATAGTTACAGGAGGAAAAAGAAAGTCCTTCTGTAGTTTCAGTTTAATTCAGCAAGCACTTGAGCAAATACTTTTGTGTGTCAGACAGTGTGCTAGAAATGACAGGGAAAACAAAGACGAATAAGAAATTACAGGGCCTTTGGGAGTTTATAGTCTAGTAGAATGGAGAAGAACACAAATACTATAACAAGATAGAGCAAGGTTTATTTCTATGAGGTTTGAAATAGTGATCATATCATGTTAACATTTATCTGAAAAAAATTTAGGAAGGATAAATAACTTTAAAAAAGGATTTAGGGAGAACATTTAAAGTTACAGAAGAGTGTGAATCAGGGAGAAGAGGCAGAATCCACAGGCTCTCTTTGGGGAATGGTGAGTAGTTCAGTCTGGTTGGTATTAGGAAACTACAGCATTGTGGAATAGCGAGATGTACCAAGTTGACACTTCACAGATCATACTGACTTCTGCATAAATTATAGCAAGAAAAAAAATTCAAATATTGTGTCATATCTGAGCTCAAAAGAAAGACCAAGAAAACGTTAGATATCAGAAATGAAGAGAGAGAAAAAAATAAAAAAGAAAGCCAGAGGTATAGAGGAACACTAGTGATTCAGCAGCCTGTGAATGTTTCAGGCTATATGTGAGTTCTGGATGGTAGAGGCTGAGACTATAAAGTCCACTTGGGGATGCTGACAAGACTCCTTTCACGAAAGCAGTGATGCTATACCAAGCCCCATTTAGTGATCCAGCACTATCTTCCCTGCTTTGGCATCATGGGCTAGAAAAACCTTAGAGGTTTAGGATGTATCCAAGAAATTTAAAGTTCATGTAAAGTTTTGGAAGGAAGATGGGGAAAAAATCACCTTTTGCCCAAAATGGACACTCTTAGTCTGAGACATAAAGAGAAAGAATTAACATGGAGATTTGCAGAAAATGATCTGATATTGAACAGCCTGAGGGCCCCACCATCAGAAAAACATACCCATTCTCAGAAAATATATTCAAAACTAGTCTCTAGCAACTCTTTCACAAATCAGTAACACAGAGCTCCCAAAAGATAAATGCATCTTTAGTAATTAGAGAACTCTTACATTTCCAGAATTGCCTTTTAAAAGATATGTAATAAATATAAGTAGGCAAACGATTTCATAAATTTTAAACATCTACAGTTATAGTTATATAATTGCTACCTTTTAAATGAATGTGAGTTCACTATAATTACAATTGTAAGGGAGAATAAGCAAATGTAGAAACCAAATTAGCAATATAAATAAAAATAATAGAAAATATTAAATAAACTAATATATTTGTTTAAAATAATTTAAGAGATAAGAGATAATTAAGGAATGAGAGAATGTGCAGAAGATTAAGTAGAACTTCTATAAATGGAAAATATTGTCACTGAAATTAATGGATAGAATAAATAGCCAGTTAGACACAATTGGAGAAAGTATTAGTCATCTGGAAGTTATACTTGGAAAATGATCACTCAGAATCCAGAATAGATAAAGAAATGAAAAATATAAAAGAGAACTTAGAAAATGAAGAATAGAATGAAAAAATTAATATATATTTAATAGAAATTTACATAATATAATCGAAAAATATTCTAGAAAGAGACATAAATAGACTAAAGAAGAGGCAATATTCTATGAGTTAGTGCCTAACAATTTTCTGAAGTTGAAGACGGATAAGATATTTAGATTGAAAAAACTTTCTAATACAGAGAAGCAAATCTACATAAACTTACTCTGCATTATACTAAAGACAAAAGGAAAAATCTTAAGAGGTATCACAAAGTAAAGACTGATAATCCACAAAAGATCAACTGAGTGTTTAACTGTTTAACTACACTGGAGGCACTAAAATCACATTATGAGAGTGCTAAAGAAAAAATAAAATTGTCCCTATCTAAAAGATCAATTGAAAGTGAGTATAACTTAAAAAAAAAGTAAGTTATCATTCACAGAGCTTTACTAAAATAATTACTAAAAGATTAGGAAAAAAAATACACCTTGAAAAAAGAAGAGAATTTCAGAAGCAATGGTTAAGAAGCAATAGTGGAATAAGTAGATTGATTAAAATGTATTACTAGTTTAAAAATCAGTAATAATAACATAGTAAGGGCTAATTGGAGGAATTCAAATGCAAGGTGAATTAAATTACTAAGTAGCAATAGAAATGGAAGGATAGGATTGAAATAATTACCAACTGAATAGAAATAGTAAGATAATAGTGTTAGTCACCTAACAAAATGAGATAGTGAGATAAAAGAATTATATGTTAGGATTATATTTGGGTGGTCTTATAAATCAACAATCGAAGGTATATTTTATTTAATATGAAAATGGATGGATTTTTATGGTGTTTTGTTTTGTTTTGTTTTGTTTTGTTTTGTTTTTAGCAGAGAAGTGACATGTTCAGACATATAGCATTGGGAAAGATTCAATGAGACCGGTTTGTCCAGTGATCCTATGTTGTAAATAGTAAAAACCACAATTTAAATCCAAGTTTTAAGACTCCCTCTGCTTTTTAAATAAAATATACTAGTACAATTTCCAGAGAACGCTTAATGGATAATTATTGCGTTTAATTTGCAACTTAAAAAGTTGTGGGATTCAAATCAGATTTCACACTTCTCATTTTTATTTTTAAGAGAAACAGGAAGAAGACAATAGTTAAAGGAAGTAGCAATATGAGAAGCTGGTATTTAAATGAGATATATATCAGTTTGTATTTTTGAGCAAGGAAAAAATTGAAGGATTGGATGAAAGTTAAAGCATAGAGATAACAAAGGAAGAGAGGTAGAATGCAAGTAAAGAACAGTTAGAAATAGTGAAGAGGTATATGGATCAAACCCAATCTGAACTCTACTGCTTCATGACTTAGGAAAGAGTGAAACAGACCTGTAGATAAAGATGGGATTGTTCATTCTAGAGAAAAGGTAGTGAAAGGGTAGGCATGAGGTAAGGAATGAACCTTTTACAGTAAGTACATTTGTATTGTGAAAGGAATATCAAGAAACTGGAAATTTTTTTATCAACTAAATATATTACAGATGGAAATGTGACTTATCCAAAGGCTCTTGATACTCTTTATAAATGCTACACTATCATGTACAAATATTTCAAGGTATTTGTTCTGGGTGCTTTCCACTGACAATGCCAGGAAGGATGCTAATTAATGCTGAATGTGAGAGCTGGCGTTGTGATATGGGCACCTGTCTGCAAAGAGCTACACTGAGAACAACTCATTCCACATAAGCCTGCTAAGCAGCTGTCAGATGGCATTGATGTTAATTTACTATTGACTGGGGCCACATTTGATGCTGACCCAGACATGAAAGACTGGCTCTCCTATCTCTGATTAGCTGAGCCATCCAATGCCTTCTGTACTATTTTTATTGCGAACAGAAAACATGTCTATATGTTTTATTCCTCAAGATCACAGTGTTGGATATTTTTGTACAAAAGAAGGATACATTAGACCTGTTCAAGTTAGATCCCTCACAGGCATGGGTGTGCATTGCCAAAATAGTAAATACAGACCTGATTTGAAGTAGTCAGATGATGTTTACTTTAGCATCTATTGCTACATTCTATTTCTAATGGTGAATCACTTAAATCCTCTGTGGCTCTGAGTGTCACAGCTGGGATTTGCATTGCCAGCACAAACTGAATTTTGTGACACTTTTTAGGTTAGACCTCAGAAATTTTTTCACACTCCCTCTACTGAACTGGACACTCTCATGTCAAGAAGCTGAACTATCTCTTTAAGTCAGGTATTTCTCATGC
The DNA here is from genome assembly GCA_004027375.1 of Macroglossus sobrinus. Lineage (NCBI taxonomy): Eukaryota > Metazoa > Chordata > Mammalia > Chiroptera > Pteropodidae > Macroglossus > Macroglossus sobrinus. The sequence goes on from PVKZ01001274.1 coordinate 184,389, forward strand.
TATATAATAACAGTGTTTGCTATGAACTATGTTGATGAGAGAATTAAGACAGCTTTCAAGTGTGCCTAATTTAATCCTAAAACCTAATGTGAGCATAGAAGGAAGTTGACTCATTCGTTCATTCATTTATTTAATTAATTTGTTCACTATGTTGAATAAATCTTCTAGGTGCTGGAAATATAAGAGTAAACGATATAGACAAAATATCTTCATAAGGCTTATATTGTAATGGGGAGGCGGGATCACACACACACACACACACACATACACACAACAACAACAAAAAAAAAAGCAAAGAAGCCAAAACATTGATGGCACAATGGCAGGTAAGGTTGAGCACAGTGAAGGAGGGCAAGATGAATGAGAAGCATACCATATTAGATAGAGAATCAGCTAAGACCTCTCTGAGGAAGTGTTAAAAAAGGATATGGTTACCTGTGGATAGACTTCAGGGCAAAAGGAAAAGCAAACGCAAAGGCTCTGACATAGGCATGTGCTAAATGTTTTGAGGAAGATCAAAAAGACCAAAGAGACTAAGAACAGTGAATGAGGGGAGAGGTTATTACAGGTCCCCAGGAACTAGATCATGTAGGGCACACAGACCATGGCAAGGCAAGATGTTTCCTGTGATGCATTAGCTTGTGCTTATAATCTTAGGCTCATGTGATTTCCTTTGAATTAAGAAAATGATTTTTAAAATGTTTTAGCCATATGGGTATATTTTTCAAATTGTGAAGGAGACATGGTAAACTGTCTTCTATGGATTTAATTATATAAATAATAAGTTGCAAAGTTTAAATTAAAACCTGAGCACTACTGACTCCAAATACCATCCATTTGTGTTACATCATATAGGTATAGTTAAGATATAAAAATTTAATTTACTCTACTAGACTTTTACAGTGCTATATTCCAAGGCTGTGAATAAGGCAGGGAACCTACCCTGAGGTTTAAAAGGATAACTGGTGCAGAAAATCATATGCTCAAATGAGTTGCTCATATGATTCAGTGTGATATGGTGATGTATGTATAAGAGAAGAGATAGCACAGAGAAAGCAGTTGATTAACTCTGTTTAAATATTTAGAAGAACCAGGACCAAATCTGAGAGATGCATAAACATGAGATATGTTAGGGAGGAGGGTGGCATAGCCAGTGCAAAAACATGAAGTTATAGAACTCATGACCTAAACATAAAATTACAAATATTTATCAGTAATTTAGAAAAGAAATAGGCAGAGGCTGGTCATTGGTCCCATACCAATCCTTTGGGCTTTCATCAGGGATTGATGACTTCTACTGAGGGGAGGCAATGAAAGAAGAAAATGAGAGGAAATAAACTCCCTAAATATGTTGTCTTTTAGCATAACACAACAGAAATAGAGTACGTCTCTAAAGATTTTTTACTCTACCAAAATATATTTAGAGATCAAAGAAAAGTAAAATATCTCAAGTAGCAAGATATCGCTTTTTAAAGTACAGTTTTTAGAAAATTCCAAACTTTTTGAATTAGTTCAGATTGATCATCATACTTTATAGGACTTGTTGGCATGATTCTGAATGGGAAATTGATCATAATAGATATTACACTTTAACATTACTTCAGTAGTTCTCTGCTGTTAGTTCTTTATTGTTTCATGATCTTTTGATATGTTCATTTTATCATAAATTTAGCAATGAGGTGATAAAGATTAACCTTTTATTAAACAAAGAAAAGTGTAATGGATCATTGCTATCACTTTATCCTCTATACCTTACCATTCTTTCACACTATAAAATGCTTTCCTTCTCTTGAACTATAAAGTAAGAAAATATAAAAATTGGTGGCACATTTCTCTGGCCATAAAAGTAATTTAAGCCTTGAATCTTAATAATTTGTTCTGCTCCTGAAGACCAGCTGAGCATTTTTTGTGTTGTTTTTGTTTTGTTTTGTTTTGGTTATTTTTATTTTGCTGCTATAGAAAGATGTGTTTACTTTAAGAGGTAAGGCAAAAATTATTAAGCTTGGCTTATTAATACAAATGGAAATTTCAAGTGTTTATAAAAATCTCCCATCTCTGACCACACTTTACTAATTTCCATGTTTAAGACATTCAGTTTTACTTCAATTAAAAACCTAAGTTAATACATACTTTTTCTACTATGTAAAATTATGTGTTCTGAGAATGAGATAAAGGGAAGTCAAGTCTGCCAAAATGTGTAGTACACTCTTTGCATGTGAATCCTCTGAGTGTGGGATACACACAATTTACAGTTTTGAAATCCTCCTGTTTTGCAAAACTCTTTTAAAGTCAACTCTTCGATTTTAAATATATTGGCTGGATGAAGATATATAGAAAAATAGGAATGAAGATTCTGATGTTTATTCTGTTCTTTTGACTATCCAGATTAAAGAACACCTTGCTAAGGGACAACGAATGCTGGCAGGTGATGGGATGTCCCAGGTGACCAAGACACTGTTGGATTTAACTCAGAGGAAAAATTTCTATGCAGGCGATCTTCTGATGTCCGTGGAAATTCTCAGAAATGTGACAGACACATTTAAAAGAGCAAGTTACATCCCTCCGTCTGATGGTGTCCAGGTAAGGGAGATAATCCCATGAAGGAAAAAACTAGTGAAGTAGCAATCAATTTTTAGCTTGAAGAAGCCAGTGCAGCCATCTTGGAGGCAGCCTGGACTGGGAGGAGACATCAGGTTGTGCTTAGTGTGAGTTCTGGAAATAACCTCCATTCCCTTAGTTATTCTACACCCTAGTGTCCTCAACCATAAAATTATCATAATACACTTCAAGGAGATACCGAATGAGAATGTGTGTGAAGTGTTCTCGGCCCTCAGATAAAAGGTGATATAGCAAATTCAAGGCTGTATCATGGACATTTTTCCCCCCACATTTAATATTACCATCTTGCCATAGGAGACTGTTAAAAGTACATTAAGCATAATGAAAGCACATTAACTATAACATACAAAGAAGACATACTTTAAGTTTTGTTTGGGGTTTTGCTATTAGAAGGAAGAGGGCCATATTTAATTTTGTGTAACCATTACCTGAAAATATTAGGCAAATAGAAAATTGTTCTGGGGGAAAAAATGAGAAATTCAGTAACTACTCACAGCATATTTTCCTTGTCATAGAATCCTTCTAGAGCAACATCATTTACTTCCATAATAAAGTTTAAGTACTCACCCAATTTCAGTATTGCTTTTGCTGTTAAAACAAAGCTTGTTGAATGGCAAACAAAGCATATTTAATGCAACACAAGTTTGCATTTCAGATTAACTCTTCTTGTGCTGTAGGCTAAAATGTACTTCTGCCAAGAATGCAGAGTTGATTTCTGCATTCCCAGCCTAATGTTCTTCTTGTATCTCTGCATAAAGTTCATTAAAGTAAAGGTTTGGCAAAACTCCCAGATCAGGTAGTTTTCTTTCATCTTACTCTTCATTTGGGAGTTTTATTTGCATTTCACTTCCAGGATGTAGAGGGTTTTTTTGTTTGTTTTGTTTGTTTTAATCAGCTATTGAGGGAAAGAAGAAAAGAAGGCTTTTTGGAATCATGGCATCATTCATAAATAATATTGATACCCTGATATATATGAAAGCATATATATTACTTAAATATATGCATATACTGCTGAAAGTAGCTGCTATGAGAATTATTGAAGCTGCATTCTATATTATATCACCAGTGCCCAAGAATACATTTTTAATTGTAAAAATACATTGGGGGATAGGATGGGAAGATTACTATCATTTCAGCATTTCAGAGATACTTTTTTTTTCCTTACAAGGAATGGTACAGTTTTCAAATTTTCAAAACTTATTAAAATGATCTGAGTACAGCTTTTCCCTGTAGTTCTGAAATGCTTCTATACATTAGCATTTACATTTAAAAATAGCATTTGAAGTCCTTGACTCAAAATAAAAGTTGTAATTTCAAAACTCCAAAGACGTTTGTGTTCACAATTGAAACATCAGGCAGAGTGGTACATTAAATAATCTCTAAGGCCTGTTCTAACTCTCAAGATATAGGGCTTTAAAATACTCAGTTTCTGAAATTCAAGCAATTAAAATTACCAGGTTATACTGGAAACATATTTTGATTGAACTGTTACTATTGGGATGATGTGAGATCTGGCATCACCCCAGTGGCATGGAGGGGATCCGTGGCTTTCCATACTGACACAATAAAGAATTACAGGTCAAAGAGATTTAGAAAAAGTAAGATTTATTGAAAGTACATTTTTAGGAGAAAGGCCACGCTCAGGAAGTCCTGTGGAATTTGGGAGGTGAAAAGATAAAAAAGAGTATGCTCCAAGAGAGGAGTGGGTTTTCAGCAAAGAGCTGTAACAGCACAGAAGTGGGAAAGTCTGTTTATATTTGGCTGTGATGGAGGGTCCAAGGACAGTACTAGATGATCAGCATATGAGGTCACCTTGACTGACAGTTGACTGCTAAATGACACTTTGCCTACTGCTCATGTGCTTACCTAGAATTCAGTCTGTTATAATTAGATTCATGAACTTCTGGGCATAGACATGCTATTATAATGATGATATAATGAGGCTGAGGTTGTGGGCAAGTTGAGGTATTACTTTCTATGCACGCGTTTATGGCTGGTTTAAGCCAGAAACTTTTATGGCCTTTGTGCCTTAGGATTTGGGGTGATTCATAACATAAAAAAATGAGTGTTTCTGGGAGGTCCTTAAGGGAGGTCTGTAAGGTTACAGAGCTTGCCCTTGCTCATGTCGCTCATGCCTGCCTAACTACCTAATAGAATTGCTCATTAGAATGCATTGACTCAATGAACAATTAGTTTAACCAAAGGCTTAGTCATGGATATTAGCTGGTTTGACTTAAATAGAGCAATTTAGTTGATTGTTTTGTTGTCATTTTGGCATAATTAGAAATAGGTTCCTTCATTTTCATCCTACTCTCTCATTAGTCCTCCACATATCTCCCAAATTCTAAGCACATAGGTGTCCTAGTGATTCTCTCACAACAAGAGCTGTATTTTTCTATTTCATTATCTTTGCTGGTGTCTTTTCAGGACCCCAGAATGTCCTCCTCTTCTAGAATTTCTTCTTCCATCTCTCCATGTCAAAATCCTAGCCCAACTGTAACAAGTCTTTCTGAATGCCATGCCAGCAAGCCCCAAACTTCATCTGAAAATGATCTTTCTCTTCTCTGAAATCCCAGAGTATTTGTAACTCTTTTATTCTACTTTCCACAATTTTATAAGAATATTTTTGTATATATTTATTTTCTTGCATTTTTTACTTCCCTTGGTAGAATCAGCAGCCTTTAGGCTGGAATTGTAATGCCATCTTGGCATAGTAGGAGAGATAGGAAAGACAGTAGAGTGTCATGATTAAGAGTGTTTGCTCTGTGGCAGAATCCTGAGCTTCAGGTCATGGCTTTGACCTTGTTAGCTAGCTAGGTGATGCTAGACAAGTTAATCGACTTCTCTATGACTCAATTTTCACTTCTATTATATCAGATAATAGTACCTACCTTATAGTGCAAATGTGAGGGTTAAACGATGTAGGTGAAAATTATATAACATGTGGCATAGAATAAGAGCTCAAAAGATGTAGGTATTCTTATTATCCAAGAAGTTTAGTAATGCTTTAGTAGAGCAAAAGCCCAAAGCATCTCTGCACCACAGATTCTGCTACTGTGCAGGTATGCATTTTTGGTATTTCTCCTGCTAAGAAAGGAAGGTCAGATGTTTCTCATGTCGCTGCCTAAGGATGTATGGGCACCGTTGCTTTTCTTTTTCTCACTTGTTGTAGAGGAGAAGGGCAGGGAAAGTGTCAAAGAAAATGGGAGTCAGTAAAGAAGCTTTAGTCCTTAAGGTTGAAACTACAAGGCCATTTTAAAATTGAGAGAAATGAATGAGGAGAATGGCTTAAATCAATAACTAGGATTCCTGGCTCAGTGAGAACCAGGTTGTGAACAGGACCATAACACCCAGCTGACAATCACTGTAAGTCATAAACCTTTGCTGTTGTCAGTGCTTAACAGCCTAAGAAGATTCCCTATTGTTTCTCTGTGGTAGAGAGAGCCTTGTATGACTATTAGCTTATTCTGGTCAGTATTTTAACCTTGTCCTTATTATAAAGAATAAGGCTCTTTATTTATCTGAAATAAGAAATTTAATGCCAAATAACTTCCTTAAATGAGTTAGATAACAAACAGCACATCTTAATTCACAAATCAGCATGGGTATATCCTATTATGAACAAAATTTAGCAGATGACTGCTGGCTATGAGGAATTCACAATCTCCTTAGGAGAGTACAGAGTATGCACAGCAATCAGGTGGGAAGAGGTATTGAGGCAAAGATGTTTTAAGAATATGTATGGTGCAGCCTAAAACTAGTAAATGCCACATAATATAAATAGATGATTTTGGTTAAAGATTTTTAAAAATATAATAAAACATCTCATAGGTTGTTTTATTCTTTCAGAATCCCCCATTATTTCTTTCAGAGCCAAGAAGGTATTGAGATTTTCATTATCACAATGTACAGGTAGTTTATAGTTTTCTCTGTGACATCATGTATTATCAAATATTTTTCTTTTAAAAAATTATTGGGGAATGTATGAGTTTACTAGGGCTGCCATAAAAAAATACTGCAGGATGGTGGCTTAAACAGCAATGTCTTTTATGATGGTTCTGGAGGCTAGAAATTCAAGATGATTTCTCCTGAAACTTCTCTCCTTAGCTTGCATATGGCTACCTTCTCTCTGTGTTTTCACATGGCCCTTTTCTCTGTGTACATGCACACCTGGTATCTCTGTGTCCTAATCTCTTATACAGACACCCATCAGGTTGTGTGAGGGCCACCGTAATGGCCTCATTTTAACTTAATTACCTCTTCAAAGTCTCTGCCTCCAAATATGGACACATTCTGAGATACTGGAGGTTCTGGCTTCAACATAACATATTTGGGAGCAGCCACAATTCAGCTCATAATAGGGAATCTCGAAAGACTTGTGAGAATTGTCCTTTAGCAAAGAGGCCTGTGCCGGCCTCATCCCCCAGGACAGAAACTGCATGGCTACTGCCTATAGTGTTGCCAGGAGTTAACTTGTAATGCATGCATGCTTCTTGCACATGCTGGCACTTTGATGTATCAGCCAGGCCTGCCCAAACTTGGGTGATGGGTCCCTATCTCATTCTATATTTAAGAAGAATCTCCACTCTGGATTTGAGAATAATTTTCCCACACTTATTTATGGTTGTGTAACTTTGGCTGCTCCTCCAGATTACCACTGGGGAATAATCATTTAGTATATTTAATCATATTATTATCACTATTATTATCACTTATTTTTTCACCTTTCATTTTTAAGTGAAGAACCCAGAGCAGCACCAAGCTCATGCCCCGGAGCACTAAAGATTGCTGCTTCTTTCCACTGAGCCTCCCTCATCTACTGCACCTAAGAGCAGACCCACTCTTCTGCCTCTTGCTGGAGCCCTTAATTGTCAGCCAGTAGCATCGTGTAAAAAATTACCCATCTAAGCTTTTCAGACACTGCACAGATCAAACTGTCTTACATCATTGCAGAGCAATGAGATTAGTGTGAAAGATACCTGGAATAATGTTCTGATGTCATTCTTAAAATGAGTCAGAGTTGCTGTGAGATTTGTGACTAAAAGATGAAAAAAGCTGTCCTTAAAGATTCTAGTTTTTACTCCTGAACTAGTTGTTAGGGAGTATTTACTTCTGTTATTTGCTCTCATATTCCTGAAGATCTGGCAAAATGCAAAGGTTAAGCTTAGACAGCCCAGCCCTGCTGGCAGGAGCCCTCTGACCACAGCTTTTCAGGTTAGGTCATTCAGCCTGCTATGGCTCCTGCAAATGACCTACTGTCCTGTATATCTTAATCCTTTTGTCCACTGCTTTTCCAGTGTCTCAGTTTCTTGTCTCTGAGTCATATTCTCCATTGATCTTGGTCCCTGAAACTTGCTAGGGGAACCCTTGATTATAATCTCCTGCCATCCTGGATTCTTGATGGTTTCTAATTGCCAACAGCCAATTGATATGCTGTTTGAATAGATGTTCTGGATAAAAGATCTAAACCATAGTATAATAACTCTTTGTCTTGATCAACGGTGAGTTCTTTTGTCTATATACCTGTTAAAAAAATAATTAAAGCACTCTTTGGGAATTGGTTAGCTTAAAAAAATATATTAGAGCAAACTAAAGTTTACTTATATAATAATGTTCCTCTTACTCAATTTCATTTCTGTACGCTTTCTTGAATATCAGGAGACTAAGAAGTAGAGTCACAGACGTATTACATGGAATTGGACATCTGGTATACATGCTTTAATCTGTAATCTGGGTGTAGTTATGGTCCTGCATATCACACATGCAAATGTCATTGGCCAAGTGCATAGAAGCTGAAAAAATACATGTCTTGAACTCTCTTTGGATTTTAACCTAGTTAAATGTTTAGTCATTATCCTAAATTACCTGAGGTAGGAATCAAAGACTGGTCTTTGATTCTGTACTTTCCCTCCTATGCAATCTGTCACCAAGTCATGTTGTTTCCCTAAACCATGCTAACATCACTTCTGGCCGCAGTAAACGAAACAGACTACATTCTGATTTCCCTATTTTTACACTTATTCTTCTGCAATTAGTTTTCTACTCAACAGCAAAAGTTAGATTTTTATTTTTATTTTTAATAAAACTCATGTTATATAACCATTATGGGATCAAGGCCCTAATTTATCTAACCTAATTTATCTTTCTCATCTTTTATTAATATTCTCTCTCCTCCATTCCCATTCCACCCAACCCCTATTCAAAACCACTCCAGCTATATTGGCTTTCTTTCTGTTTCTTCAACTTGTCCAGACTGTCCCCTCTACCCAGAAAAATTGTATTCTCTTCCCATTTTTGAAACTCTTTTCCTTATGTTTTCCCATGGCTACCTTCTTCTCATCATTCTGTTCTCAGCTCAGATGTCACTGCCTTACAAGGATCTTTCCTGCTGATCATTCAACTTGAAGCATTTTTACAGACACTCAAGCACAAACAAACACATATACTCCTTCTTGAACTAGTCACTCTGTCTTATATTGTTTTATTTTTGTTTTATTATCACCATCTGAAGTCATCTTATTTTTATCATTTATTTATTCATTTATTTACTTGTTTGTTTGTTTGTTTTGTTTATTGCTTGTTTTCTTGCTTGCTTGCCTTTTTTTACCCACTAGAGTAACCCTATGAGGCAAGCAGTCTTCATGTATCTTGCTCACTATTGTACCCCAGCATTTAGAACAATACTGAGTAGATGATAGATATTCAGTAAGTAAATACATTTTGCTCCTCAAGTATTTTTCATATCTTTCTTCACCTTTCCATTTCTACATTCACTGTTCTCCTTTAGGCCTACATAACTGCTACATTGGGCTTTTGATAAACTTTCCCAATCATGTTCCTTTCTCCAGTCATTTTTTTACTTGGGTACCAGGGTTATATTTTTAACACTCTCCTTATGCCATTCTTTTGCTAACAGAGCAATACTTATATGACCAGATGAATTCTGCCAGGGGTTGGGTGGTAGTAATGATGCATGAGGAAGGTTTACTGTGTTTGGCAAAGAATGAACTGTGTTTATGGAAGAGGAAGCCCCTTTCAACCTGAAGACCCAGGTTGAATTCCACAGCTGCTTTTTTTCCCCATTAATTAGGTCTTATAACTTCAGAAAAGTGTGTATCTGTGTTCAGGATGGCCTTGAGACTTCAAAATACCATTTTGAATAGGAAGAGTTTGATCCCACATTTACTCAAGATAATTAGTTCTCTTAACTGTAAAAATAAATGTCGTAATTCCTTTCTTGGACACAGTGAGAACCTTGGTAGCCTTGGGTCTGTGGCAGAGGAGGATGTTGAAAGGAGGCAGCAAATTAAGTGAAGACTAATTATTGATTTTTAAAAATGTCTTCACTGTCTTATACACAGTAGGCGTGCAGTCAATCAATTTTAAATATTTAAAATATTTAAAATTTAAATATTTAAAAATTAAAAATTTAAATATTTTAAATATTTTAAATACATTTTCCTATGCTTTATGCTGTGCACGGAAAGGAACAAGAGTGAACAAAACACAAATCATTTCAATTAGATTATAGGCTAGTAGAGGAAAATGCTCTAAACTGATAATCATACAAATGCATCATAATTAAAAATTGTGATATACTTCAAAAGAATACTACACAGTGTAACTCCAAATTAGCATGTTTGTCATCCTGTTAGTGGGTACTCTAAGGCTGGCTAGTTGCCTGCATTACTATCCTCTCTTTTACTTTAGGGTGAAGGAGCAATGATTCACACTTAGGTAAATGCATGGGAGTTGTGCTGAGTCATCTGTGCATGATATAGAGGTGGGGTCAGAGACTGTCATGCTAATTCACCCCATATTTGGTAAATTAGCTGACTACCAGAACAGAGAACAAGGGGCCCTTATAGTAGGTATAACCCCTTCCTTCACATCATATTTTCATGATTGATTACTTCTATGTACCACTTGTTTCCTTGGTCTGGGAAATTTTTTCCAAGTATGAGTGACAAAGATATTGGGAAACAAAAGAAAAAATTTTCGCTGATTAAAATCAGGAAAAAAAAATGTAAACCCTGTATACTTGGCTGGGGGACAGTGATTTGCTAAGGCCTTTTTGAGGAAATTGTGTATAAATCTAGACATGAAAGATAAGAAGTGGTTATTTGAGTAAAGAATGGAAAATAGAGCAGTCAGAAGATGGGAACAACGTTCCTATAGGTCTAGACCTGGACAGAAAGGAGTTTTGGATGCATGAAAAATTCTGATGAACTGTGAATATAGAGAACATGGGACTTGGTAGTTAATGAGAGTTGGAATGATTGAAGGGAACTAGATCATGAATGGCCTTGCAGCCATCCACTGGTCTCTAGATTGTGGGATCAATGACCTACCGTGTGCTGTGCATTCTTACCGTAAGGGCTCGTCCCTGCTTCCTTGTTTTGTCTTTTAGCTTTTCTTATGGTTCCCTTATAGTTCCAGTCCGAACCACCACAATCCCTTAAAACTTTTAGTTTTATATTATTAAAACTATTCCTTAGAGTTTGTGTTTGTCTCTCTGTGCCCCAGCATTTTGCTGCTGGGTTAAGGGGAGAATACATTTTGGGGGCTCAGATGTTTTAAATCATTAGCCTTAACCTACAACTCTATTTCTACAGAGAATTCAGAAAAAGCTAAATGCTGGGACATGCTTCAGTATATTTGTAGAAAACTGTATATAGTCCATGAAAAATTTGTCAAGTGGAAGCAATCAGACATTGGACAAAGAATTATTTACCTCTTTCCATAAAGTAGAGTATACTTTTAGTCCCATATGGCCAAAAATCATTTTGAACGTGGCAGAAATACTTATGCTTCTCTTTATAACATATATTTACTTCACTGATTTTAATAATACTTCCTGAAAAGGAAAGCAACAAGTCTTGCCTCCTGACCTTTGTACCCCACAACTGTTCGGCACAGTGCTTCTCATGAGGCAGGTGTCTAATAAGAACAATGAAAGCCCCTGCTGGCAGAATACATTCTTAGAAAGGAGAATTTTCTGATGAACAAATTATAGGCCCTGAAGTTAATCGTGAATCAGTTCTGTGTTCTACATGTTGCCCATAGAGGAATAGACTTATAAAAGAAAATAGGAGTGAATGCCATTGGTTATGAAAGTTTGTAGCAACATTATAGGTGCATATTTGCCATTATATGGCTGTAAATACAAATTATGTAGCCTGTCATAAAAAAGATAACACAAAGGACATAAAATCATAAAGCTGCCATATATTGAGCACTAATATGTCAGATACTATGCTAAGAATTAGCTCCAGGCTTCACAACAGCTATTCTCATAACTTACAAGTTAGAGGAATAAGGCATGGGTGGGCGACATTAGCTGAGAACCACACAGTTAATAAATGTTGGAAAAATTTTTAACCAAATCTGCTTAGTTCAAGCTCTAAACCCAGCTTGCCAAGGACATTCAATTTTTTAAATCAGTCTAGGCCATTGAGATCAGGCCTGATCAGAACAAAACAAAATAAATCAAAAACTTGCTGTCAAATGTAACTCAGGGGCTGACATAAGTGACCTGATCCATAAATTATCAAAATAGAGATATTGCCACAATTAGCAGCACTGTTAAAGAACTCTAGCAAGTAGTAGATCTGCTGCCATGAAAGCTGCTTCATACTCTTCTCAGAAATAGGCTCAAGTGGCCTGAAATGTGATGAGTTCCCATTTCAAAATACTATTATTTTGTTCTGCTCTGTTCTATCAATATGATCATTGAGTAAATGCCAAAGTGAATTTTTACACACACACACACACACACACACACACACACACACACACACACTATTCATTCATTCATTCATTCATTTTTCTAATGTGCATGAAGCAGATTGGAGCAGGGTCAACTCAAAAAAATGATGCCTGAGTCTTGTTAGAGAACCTGAGTATACTTTCTTCATAACTTCATTACAGTCATGTGTCACATGAGGATACATTCTGAGAAATACATTATTAGGTGATTTCATTGTTGTGTGAATGCTTAAGGGCCATGATGAACCAAACAATGCATAATTAAATCGACACAAGTAAAATGATGTATGAACTACTGATACCATAACACGCCATCCTATTTTAAAGCAAACTTATTTTTTTTGTAAGTAGAAAGAGTACATTCTAAAATGATTGAAAGTATAATATAGTAAATGTATTAAGCCAGTAACGTAGTATTATTATGATCAAGTATTATGTCCTATACATAACTACATGGTATATCACAGTACATTTATTTATACCAGCATCACTATAAACACATGAGTAATATATAGTGCTATGATGTTAGGGCAGCTACAATGTCACTAGGTGATAGGAGATTTTCAGTTTCATTATAATCTTGTGAGACCATTGTTGTATATGTGGTCCACTATTGACCAAAGTATCGTTATATGGTGCATGACTATATTTTCTTTAAGTTAGGACCTTATTAAATATCTATTATGAACAATGCATTGTACATGCTGAAGATACACTGATGAACAAGAAAGACTGTCTCTCCATCAATGCCCACCCCTCAGCCCCCAGGCTGAGATGTTTAGGCTTAGCTCACTGTGTCCCTCCTAGAACCCATAACTGATTATTTCCAAATCCAACTGACAGAATGGAAGAAGAACTTTATTCTGTACTACTTTCTCACACTGATTTAGTAGTCTGATTTATTAGCCTTGGAAAATGGCGCAAAAACATTGCTTATACTCTTTGTTTGGTTAGTCAAATATATATATATATATATATATATATATATATATATATATATATATATATATATATATAAAATGCCTATAGTACCCAGTCTTCCTAGCAAATCTATATTTTAATAATTTAAGTTTTTTATGTATGCTCTTTGGTGATTTTAAAAACCTGAACTCTGATTTTATCATTTTAATCAAAGAATTGTGATTGGCCTTCATGTACAGGGCAGAGTCACTGACCCACTATCTGTAAACCATGATTTGTGAAATGTTTTCCCAGAAATGGAGATGCATTTGCACAAATTGCCTCCCATTCTCTTGGTGTCTCTTGTTAGCAGCAGCATGAATTTTGTATGAAAGCTGGCAGGGGTTTGGACGCAGATCACGGTCGTGGACCTCAGTACAGCTAACTGGCATGTACAGGGATGAAATCTGCAACTTTTGCCTCATTAGCACCATGTCCCCTACTGAGTTAACCATCCATAGGCAATTGGAGAACTCTGAAGGTTAATTCTTTCTGCCCATAGGTAAAGTTACAGCTCAATGGACTAAGCCCTTATAACGTTATCACTCCAACCAGGAAATTTTAAGTGGAAAAAAAATGCCTGGTAGTAAAAAAAGGTTAAATTGAAAACAGGTCTAAAACAGACTTGCAATTTTTTCAAGAGTCAAATAAAATATTCTGTAGCTTTTATAAGGTTATGACTCAAAACATGTTTCAACCATGTGATTGCCAGGAACAATTACAATAAATAGCACAATTAGGGCAATTAAATATAGATACTAACAGCTTCAAACTACCAGAGAAATGAAGCAGCTTTGTTTTTCTCCTAAAAACACCCAGGTGAATTTATTTGGAATTAGAATAAAGGCCTGTTTTGAAAAGCTAGATAGAGAAGAAGACTGATTAAGCTAAAATATTACTATTATTTTGCCCTCCAGAGAGTCTTATTCTAAGTTAATGCATCAGTGAGGCTGTGCTCCTATTAAATTATTTGCAGACTAGTTAAAAGAGATGGCTCTGAGGACACAACCAAGGAACTACTGTCTATGTAGTTTAAGACAAATGTCATAGATTCACTTTACACTTCTTAGGTATCCTGTAACCCCAAGTCACTGCTCGTCTTCAAGCCAGGCACCCTGATTTTTCTCTCCTGGCTCCTGTGTCTTGAAGACACAGTGCGGTATGAAAGGACAGGGACTTGGTCTCTCCCTGGTAAAGATCCCTTGTGTGTGAAACTAACACTAACACAGCTGAACTGAACTGAGCTCCAATCTCTGGCATTGTGGATTTTTGGAATGAAAAATAAATGCCAAAATATAGCTGTCTGCATGGAAAGAAAAAAATAAAAACTCATTTTGGATATTGCTGGAGTAAGGTAAGTCAATAGGTCTTCAGCAGTTAGTTAGGAATGTGGATGATAGTAGGGATTTGGACTTTCAATGGAACATGTTACTGTGTTTATTCCTCCATTTTGGCTTGGTGGCAGAAGGTGAAGGAGTAAAGAATAGTAATTCAAAAATAGCTAAGATTTATTGAGCATTTACCATGTGCTATCCTAAGTACTTGGGAAAGTTCATGTAATCTTTGAAACAGATAGTTGTAAAAGTTAAAGAATCTTGTCACTCAAGCCTGTTGCCTGTTACTTGCCTCAGCTTTGCTCATAGTCTGTCTTCATGATAATGCTCATTGAAGCAGTATAAGTAGCAAGCGTGATTCACAATGAACTGGATAACTTGTAATAAGACAAACACAGGGAACTTTCATTACAGAAGGAATTAAAATTTATTTGTAAGGAATAATTATACAATGGTGTGACAGAATAGACTACAGAGACTGTAATAGAACAAAGAAGTTTGAGTGAGAATAAATGTTTTACCTATTCTGACATCTTCTGAGGTGTATATTTGAGGTTATGCAGAAATCTTTGAATCATGGTGCCGAAGAAAGGTCCCCAGAGATCTTCTAAAATAAAATCTTAAGGTCATAAAGCAATATTGCAAAATATTTATACCCTTGTCACAGAAATCAGTCCAAATGTATGTTGTTAAAAAGTATATTCTCTCATGTAACATTAAACGTTTATCTAATTTAATTTTCAGAACTTCTTTCAAATAGTTAGCAACCTTCTAGATGAAGAAAACAAGGAAAAATGGGAAGATGCACAACAGGTAAGTTTGGAGTTATTTCAGCACTTAAAATGAAGTTGGCTAAATAAAGTTTAAAAAATATTTGAAGAAATTAATGGCTTACTATTCTAAGAACATAAAAAGATACTTTTTAAAGTCAGTCTAGATGGTATCATACTCATTTTAGAGAAAATAAGTGATCTTTTTTAAAATAATAATTAATGAAATGAATGATATTTATAAATGTGAAAAAACTGAGCAGATTTAAGTAATTCATAACTTTAAGGTATTAAAATATAAAACCTATAAGCCTTATCAATCAGATTCTTTCCTGACTATAGTCTGTGGGAAAAATAGCAAATCTGCAAGCACATACTGCAAACCAAACTGTGGGATAGTAACTAGTAAAACCATTTGCATTTACTACAGCACTGCATGTAATCTGTATCATATATACAGCTGTGCAGTTTGATTCAAAGCCGACAGTTGTAAAAATAATTTCTCATTGAAAAAAATTTGTATTCTGCTTTTTTTTCTTTTTCTACTCTGTATGATCAGTGTAGCAAGTGGCTATGTTGCTTTAGTTACTGTTTTAAAATGCCTTTCACTTCCACTTGTGCTATAGTGACATGTGGTTAATAACATTTTTTCTAGGTTACAGAAAAAGGGGGTTAGAAGTTAAGAAAGGGAGAAGCATTTTTTTTACAATGCTGTGAAATTATAATCAATGTTAAACTTCTTTGTTTTCTGCTCAATCCCTGTTCAAAATTTCAAGAGAACAATGCGTTCTTGAAAATAAGAATATTTACTGAGGTTGAGATGAACCATCTATCCCTTTCTCTCTTTATAATCACATCTTGGGCCCCCAGAAGTAAAGCATACCTTTACTTCTACTATGATAGGAGTTCCAAAAATAGTCCAATGTGAGTCCACTTCATTATCAAGTATAAATTTTGTGCTTCTGGCCATAGCAAGAAAAAAATCACTCCTTAGTTTAAGACCCTGAATCTTTTTCTACTAGTTTGAGTAATACATTTGTCCTTGTTTTTTTTTCTAGAGGAGAGCCTCATCCACTCACAGTAAGAAAATTGTGTCTTTCCTTAGTCTACAGCTGCAGAGGCTAAGCACATCTTCTAGAATGCCAGAGACTATTAATTATGGGTATAAATAAAACAAATATATAATACCCTATTTAAAACAAGACTGCAATTCATCAGATGCTGTTCTGTACTGTGAGGTCCCAACTTCAACAAATAATGAATGGTGGCAGAACTTCTAGTCAATGAAAAATCCTGAATTCATAATCCTTTCACATCTTCATGACTGAAGGTAGTTTTGCAATTTAGAGCTAAGACTCCTGCTGAAATTAGGCTTCTGCCTCCCACCAAAACTGATAGAGGCATTGCCTCCTTTGATGATTCCATTTCAAAGAGACACATGTCTGGGTCTTTAAGCTGGTAAGAAGTGATATTACTTTTAAAAGATTTATACACAGGTCAGGGTTTGAGGGGCTAGGTGAAAGGGTGAAGGTTTAAAGAAGTACAAATTAGTAGTTGATAGATAGTCACAGGGATGGGAAGCATGGCATAGGGAATGCAGTCAGCAGTAATGTAATGGCTATATGTGTAGAGCCAGACAGAGTAATCAGGGATCATTTTATAAACTATATAAATGTCTAACCAATGTACTGTATACTTGAAACTGATAATAAAATAAAATAAAAGCAAAAAACTGATTTATATTCATTTCAATGACACAAAAAGAATTACTAGTTTTCTAAAGTAAATCTTCTAAGTAAAGGGAGAGGGGAAAGGATTTGGGGAAGGGTGTCTCTTATTTTAAACAGGGAAAATTAAGCCTCTTATTTTTAATTTGTATTTGCCCTTACACTACACATACTCATATACACATACACCTACACAAAGACAAGATAAAAAAAAAAACAAAAACGCAGTAGTAGCAGGATGCTTGAAACTGATGGAAATTTTATGCACATTTTTGGAGTGGAGATGATGAACTTTCAAAATTCATATTTAATGATTAGAAATGTAGGTAGAAAACAGAATTTCTCATGAAACATTTCTGAAATAATAATAATTAAAAAAAACACTACTATCTATGCCATACATTTTTAAGCGAAATATCCATTGTTGATATCTTTAAGTATATGTGAGTAGATAAATTATTTATCTTGACTATCTGATTTTTAGATGGGCACAGCCTCAAGCTCCTAAAATGCACACACTGTGACTGCTACTTCTCACCGCCCAACAAATCCTCTTCCTTCTCCCTTTCCTGCTTAAATCTTACTATATGCTTTCCTGATAATCAATATTGATTCCCCTGTGAAGTAGCCTTTGCAAATACAAAGCCACTAAAACTCTTTAATCCATTTAAGATTTTCATGATTAAAAGCTGCAGTGGTGCTAAATGGGTAAAAGAAATGAAAATAACTTCAAAAGACTTTTTGTTCTAATATGGTTATATAATACAGGCTGACTTTATAAGCACTATGGGTTACACATGGTAACATTTATATTACCTTTTAAATGTCCTTCATGTTCCACACACTATAAGCTATTGTCAGAATCGGAGCGTCTTTAAGAAAACATTCTTCTGTTTGTAGTGTAAGAAGTTGGTTTCAGGTTTGTTTTTTACATATGCATGTGAGGCACCTATACTATAGCTATTATTATAATCCTAAAATTATTTCTAAAGTTATTCATACAGTCACTATTATAATTATTAGAAATAAATATCTCTCCCAAGATATTTAATTATTATTCAGTAGACTTAAAAGTTTGTAAATATCTTCATGATGGTAATAATAATTCTTTTTTCTTCCAGCATCCTTCAAGTAGATGCTAGGAAAAATTCTAAAAACCCCAAAATGTCAGTATTTGTTCTACTTTATATTTAAATGAGAAAAGGAGCCCATCAAATGTAAAGATACTCTGTGTCTAAGTAGACAATCTGTTAGATATTTTGAGTTTCCATACATTTATAGAGGATTAAACACTGCATCATATCACTTCCAGAGTTCTTGCTCTGTGACTCCCACTATCATTTTCAACTATTAGTTAAAAAAATACAACTTTTGCCAGTTGCAGAAATTTCTTTAAATAAATCAGATCTCATTTACGACCTCATTATATAGTTGTTTTTTACATTTTAGTTCTGTATTCTGTTATATAGACATTTTATTTCACCTAATGTTTGCTTATTTTTATAGATTTATCCAGGCTCGATAGAGTTAATGCAGGTGATTGAAGATTTTATACACATTGTTGGAATGGGGATGATGGACTTTCAGAATTCATACTTAATGACTGGAAATGTAGGTAAGAAATAGGATTTTCCCCAAAATCTTACTGAAATTAAAAAATTGCAAGTATTTATGCCACACATTTCTAAGTGTAATATCCATCATTTATATTTTTAAGTTTATGAGAGTAATGTGTTATGGATACTTGATGTCTGATTTTTAAATGGGCCCAACCACATACATACGCACGTTCACGCACGCACGCGCACACACACGCATGCACACACACAAACACAGAGGCACACACACATTTGCATACATTTGCATTCATTTGTATGAATGCATATAGACCTACCTGTTTATCAGCATATGTATATTTTAAGATGAATATCTGCTACTTTTTCTATTTATCAAATGTTTATTGCTATCCAAGCTAATATTAAAAATATGTTATAT
The DNA here is from genome assembly GCA_004027375.1 of Macroglossus sobrinus. NCBI lineage: Eukaryota > Metazoa > Chordata > Mammalia > Chiroptera > Pteropodidae > Macroglossus > Macroglossus sobrinus. Next base: position 203,562 of record PVKZ01001274.1, read on the forward strand.
ATACTCTAGGGTTTTTTTTTAAATGAGTCTTTATAATCTTTTATACATTGTTCATGAGGATACTAAGCTACTTTCTTGCTGGATGGCCTAAGGAAGCACTGAATCTGCATGAGTAGTGGAACACTTCAGAATACCTTTAAGCGTCATGATCGTGGGGCTACTGCTGCTACTGCTGCAGTTTTCCTGAGTAACTTCCAGGATACAGTGGAACTCTTAGATCCCTCTGTAGTGGATTCTGTAATATTAGAGCAAATAAAGCGAAAATATAGTTCTTCCTGTAGTTGCCTTTATTTTGTCAGTTATAGGAAAGAATTAGACAAAGAAGCAAAACCTACACACATATTCAGGCGGTCACAGTTACACTGAGCCAACAATAATTATGTTAACCAAATGTTATATTTCTCTTTGTAGTTAAAAAAAATGGCAAGAGTAAATAAATAATTACATATGTTATATGCATTAAGTTAATATAGGTTTATAGTTTTCTCATTTCTTAAAGCTTCCTTTCATGATGGAATTACTGTTCTTCAGACAGATTTTCTTTCATCTGAGTGCTTTAGTAGCCTTCACATAAAGACCACTGAACTATAGATAGTAATGTGTTTAAATAATATATCTTGCCTCACATTCTTATTCACTGGATGTTTAAGCTTTAGTTTCTGGATCAGGAAGAAACTTAACTTGATGGCGAGATTAACTAGGGGAGTTCAACTGGTACAGAACATAATTTATTTTTATGATTAAGGCTTTTAATGGCTTATTTTATACTTGATTTCTTCTGAAGGTCCTTTAGTCCCACAGAGATTCATTTGATCCTAAGATATCTTCCACTAGGATGACCTCAAATTGTATTGGGTAATAGCTAACAACCAAGAACATTCTTCAGTTGAGGAAAGCCTGTGTAATGGAGTCTTGAAAGATCTGGAGACATTTCCTTACCCAAATACCAGCTCCATGAGGCATAAGTCCTTACCAGTTAGAATTATATATTAATCCACTTTCTGAGTCAGTTTGAGAGACCAGACTTTTCACCAGAGTGAGTGCTCAGCAACTTGTGCTGGTTGAGGAATGGAATAAGCTGTCCCTTGCTAGAGGCAATGAGAAGAAAAAGGGACCAAAAATATTATCTTTGTTGATAAAGCCAAAAATCCAAGAAAATCCAAATTAACTATCCATTCCAAAAAGTATCTGGGCAAAAAGAGAAAAGGTAAAGTAGTAAGTAAAGAGAAAGCATGTTGGGCTATGAGTTTTAGGACACATAGAAGGAGGAACCTAGAAAGATTCTGGGGATGCTGAAATCACTCTCTTATGAATCTCACTTGTGACTTCTTTGGTGAGAAAAGAGCTGTAAAGTATGCTCTGCCAGATTGGACAATTTGCCAAGTAATTTACAAGAAAAACCAATGGGGAAAACCAAAAAGCTATTGTTTTGTTGTCGTTGTTGTTGTTCTTTTTGTAAATGTTAACATCTAATTTTAAAGGCATTGCTAATTAAAAGTATAATCAGATCAATGGATGGCATTTGTTCAGAATGTCTGAGAAAAAGTTATAAAAAACAAAGCCAATCTCAGAGTCTAGTAAACTTAAGTTAGAACTTGAAGTAGGCTGCCTGAATAACAGCATATCAAATTCTTTATAACACTGGTATTGTTATAAAAATTCCATAATTCCATAAATATTCATAAATTGCAAACATTTATTCTTCTTTACCTTTCTTTGGACTTCCCAAAAGTATATATTTGAAAAATGTGTATATTACTATTTGCATTTAGATCATTTTTTCTAGATTTGCCTACTTCTTTTATCACCATTGAACTTTAATAAGACTACTAAGCATAATGACTTAAAGAAATTTAGTGATGTAAAGAAAGCTAATATTCTATAATGTTCTTCAACCTTGTGTAAGGACAGTGCAGTTGTTTATCCTGATTGCTTTTCTAGCATTAATCATTCACATTACTAAAAAGTTATGTTCTGTTAATAAAAATTCCAAACAATAATTAACATTTCCCAAGGAAATGTTATTTATTGTTGATTTTCCCAATTCTATCTTAGGGACCAACTTACTATAATTTGATGACTAGAAGAAGATTATTCTCAATAATATTTTAGAGTTTCTAAAGTGTATCTATATATTAGTCAGGGTTCTCCAGAGAAACAGAACCAATATGATGTATGTATACAGAAAGAGATTTATTTTGAGAGATTTGCTCGTGTAATTATGGAGGCCGAGACACCCTGTCATCTGCTGTCTCTGCAAGCTAGAGACCAAGAAAGCTGATGCCGTAGTTTCGGTCTGAGTCTGAAGGAAGGCCTGAGAATCAGGAATGCCAGTGATGCAGGTTCCAGCCCAAATACAGTGGCCTTAGAAGCAGAAGCACCAATGTCCAAGGGCAGGAGAAGATGGATATCCCAGCTCAAGCAGAGAGCAAATTCATCTATCCTCTACCTTTTGTTCTATTCAGGCCTTCAATGAATTGAATGATGCCCACCCACACTGGGGAGGGAAATCTTTTTTACTCAATCTACTGACTCAAATGCCAATCTCTTCCAGAAACATTGTTACAAACACACCCAGAAATAATGTTTTATCAGCTATCTGGGTACCCCTTAGCCCAATCAAGTTAGACATAAAATTAACCATTACAATCCATTGTTATCAAATTAGATAATAGGAATTATAATTATTTACTATTAATATTTTTATGTTACCCAATTTGATACTAGTACATATAAAACATGATTATACTGTTTTATCTGATATTTTCGATTTTGGGGGGGGTCAGGACACAGCATATTTAATAATAGCATTTTGTAAAATGTGTGAGTTGTCATGCATTTGTCTTAACATTCCAAGTTCAAATAATTATCGAACTTCAAACTCATTATACTGAGCACACTCACACAGACACACACTCACATATGCACATACACACAGCACATGTGATAAACTAAGAATGGTTGGTAATTCCTCAAGGCCATTTTCTTCAGAGTGTGTTAGATTAAGACTACTTAAAGAACATCAGAAGATCATTATGTCTTTTAGAGAAATTCCAGGTTTCCTGCCCTGCCCCAATAAAGCATATATGCATAGCCACCTCACTGTTCTGGAATATAGATAATAAGTTTCCAAAGAAAGAGATGGTTAAACAGCTAAAAATAAATATCATGAAGACCATATAATTTAATAAGATAGTCTCAGAACCTCACTGATAGCCTATTTTATTTCAACTTTAAATATAGTTTAGCATTTCCAATTTTTGGTTTCTGGTTGAGAAAGAATGAATTGGAAGCAGAGACAGTAGTGTTAGCAGCACAAATATAGCAAGTAGATGAAATCCTAAAATGACAAAGAAAAGGAAGTACTTAAAGAACGAAGCAAAGTATGGAGTCCACCCTGTTGGAGAAAACAAATCCTTGTGCCTCATCTTTAAGAACATTAGTTCTAAGACATATGACAATAACTTAGGTCTAAATCATGGCCTTTATTTGCCACAAAAGAAATTTCTTTAATCTGATTAACATGGCAGGAAAACAAGTGACATATCTTGAAAAGATTTTCTTCAAAAATAGTTCAAATGAAAAGTTTTGATGCTTCTTTTATGTGCAAACCATCCCTATCTATATCAGCTTCTGATAAATTAAATGTTCTTATTTGCTAAAATCTGTGAACATTTTCATATATATGCATGCATGTTTATTTTGGGAGGGGGCAGGTCCGTATCTCTGATCAATTTTTCAAAAGACTTATGCTCTCAAAATGTGTAATACAAGGTTTAGAAAAATAGTTATATGAACGAAGATGTTAAACAAGCCAATGCATTTATAAAATAATTTATCTAAAATAGAATATTTATTTTTTATATTTATATTTGAATATGACATTCAGAATAGACACATAATGATTATAATAAATGAAAGTTAATGAGCACTTACAAAGACTAATCACTCTACTAATTAGCTTATATAATTACTAAATAAATAAATGATGAATGAATGAATGAATATGAAAAATGGATATGTTAGAGAGATTTCAACTTTCACTATGCCTTAGATTATTATAAAATTGTTTTACAAATGTTCTAAACATGCTATATAAGTAAGTGGTTTTTATCTTTTTTAAATCTGAATTTTTCAATGTATTTTAAAAATTTATCAATTAGGTCGAGGGGACCATATTTTTATATCATTTAAGATTAGTTATTTTTCTTCAACAAAAACATTATTTGAAGAATTATTTAAACTTGCTTTCTCTACTCTATCTCCAAATATTTTCTCTTCAGCTCCTTGAAATTTAGCATGTCTCTCATCACTTTTCTGAAACTCCTCTCAGAAAAGCCTTCTGGAAACTTTTGATTAGCAAATTAAACCTCTTCCCATATTTTCATTTTTATGTCCTCTGTATCTTGCTAATCACACTCTCTTGACGCTGTCTCTTCATTTAACATTTTATATTTATTATAGTATAAAATAAAATTAAAGAATAAAATTTAAATTTACATCTCAGAAATATTTAGATTATTTTGCAGACAAATAGGACAATGCACGGAAGAGGGAAAAAAGTACAATATTTGAGGCCCATCTATTGCCAGTTCCAAAGATTGAACAGAATGTGGAGCTCTTGCTGATTAGAGTAATAGGGCACACAGATGGATTTTATTTATTCTAAAGATTCTTCTAAAGTTTCAGCAGAGTGTTTTTTGTTTTTATTTTTATTAAAAGCATATTTTATTATGCTTTTCATCATCTATTTTCCACAATAACTTCATATAGCATATTATATTTGCTTTATTTATTGGTAAGAATAGCCCATACTTCAGGAATTAATTGTTTTGATTTTGAACTTAAAACTTGAGTTGTGTTCATTGAACTGAATTCAACATGTGTTGCATGTTGCTAGCCTACTATGTTCAATTAAAAAAAATTATTTTTTACTATTTCCTAAGTGATTCAGGTCTTTGAAATAAATGAATAGTCTTAACAAAGAAATTGTAGTCTAGTTGTGGACAGAAAAATTAAATAAACTACCAAATACACTTGATATGTGTCATATAAAACCAATGTTATAGAGATGCTTTTTCAGGAGACATTGTTCTGTGTAAGGATCTAGAAAAACTTATTAGAGTAGGAGCCACTTAGTGTAGACCATGGCCTAGACTGTTGAAAATTGAACATTAAGGAAAATGAATGGCAAAGAGATGATTACATTCTAGAATATTCTTTTTGCAAAAACAGTATAATGATGTCAATGTTGAGGTCATGTTAAGGGGATAAGTGGTCTATTTTGATAAAAACCTGTATGGAAGTAAAGGAAGTGAGATAAAATTGAAGAGACATGCTGAGATGTACGTGTAGGATAGTTCTGAATTTCAAAGACAGTGGGGAGCTACTGAAGCTTGGCTAGATGAGGGTTGTGCTTTAATAAAATGTATGTTATAGAAGAAAGAATTTTTTAAAATTGAGAAAGGCAATAAGCATAAATACTAGAAGGCATTTTTTAATAATACATGCAAAAGATGATGAAGATTTGAAGTAATGGTTGTAAATATAGTAACCAGAATGTAACTGTGAATTTGAGATTGTTCAAGTGGAGAAACAATAGCATAACTGGCTGAGGTATAAGACACAAGGGAGGAATTGATATTATATTTATTCAACAAACATTTGAGAATGCCTTTCACATATTAATGTTTAGATATATGTATAATCCTCAAATAAAAAAATAAAATGAGGTCTTGAGCTTTAATAGAGAAATGAAGTTTACAATATATATTTGGTAATAACTGTATAAAAGCGATAGTTGAAGCCATAAAATGTTTTCTACTATTAGGACAGTAACATGAGAGAAAAGATGTAAGGTGATACCAATATTAAAAGTAAAGAATCATAGCAGTTTTTAGAGGAAGAATAAAGAGTTTCACAGAGGAAGAATAAAGAGTTTCAAAACAAGGCAGTATAAAATCATTGTCATGTAATTAGTAAGAGGGAAGAAACATTTCAAAATTAATGTGCTAGTTAATAGCAATTGCTAACAAAGTTCAGAGCATTAAAATTAAGAAAAAGTCTTGTATGATTGCTGATGGTATAACATAAAAGTTCTCCAGGAAAAGCACAGACACAGTGAACAGGATCGACATTTCTGAGCTCTGTAGATGGTTTCATTTAATACATTTTAATACAATTATCTCTAAGCATTTACTTTGCACAGATGAATGTTGCCATATCCACTTATTGTTATTACTCACAACTGTTCCTAAGGAACAATTCAAAGTTGACAGTATCAGATTAAAATGGAATGTTTTCAGGCTATTAATATCTCAAAATACAGAATGTTATAATTGTTAGCTGTAAGGAATTTTAAAAATTATTTCTATGTATAAACTCTAAGAGATATAAGATTCTGGAGAGTGTAGTTTTGGTTCTTCTCTAGTAATTTAATAAGGCCAGTGCCTTAAAAACATTAAAGTTAAGACATTTTTCTTTGTCAAGTTAAATATCATTGTCTATTCTTGGTTTAGAAATGTGAAATACTGAGCTTTTCAGAATGAACATTCATAGTTATTTTTCTCTGAAATTGTATCCAAATTTAATCTGAAGAATGGCATAATACAATTTTGACATTTTCTTTCTCTCCACAATACTGTCTCATCAGTATCAAATCTGTGTTATTTCTTATACTCAGTGGTAAATTTAATCATTTCTTTGGTAGAATATCTTGTTCTTCAATTGAGAAACCAAACTTCAATCTGGTGATGTAATTATAATAAAGTAGTTTCTCTTTCTAGGCTTATTTTACTTTCTGTCACTACTTAGTTTTGTCATTTATACATCTTCACTTATTTAACTTCCTTTCTTTAAAAATAAGATACTTGTAGTCAGTTGACACAAGCCTGAGAAATAGACAGTTTAAAAATCTTTTTTTGTTTATCTGTAGCACCTGAGGTTGGTTCAGTCAGCTAGACTTGAATCAGAAAGTGTCAGATTTTACCCCCACCTTCTTGCTCCTACCACTCACTTGCTAGACACATGAAGCAGATGATGTGTTTTTTTTGTGTGTGTAGATCAAACAGAAAAAAACTAAAAATATCTGGGTTTTTTGTTTTGATTTGTTTTGTGTTGTTTTGATGATACTAACATACTGGTTCCCTTCAGAAAATAAATAGTTCAAACAATTTTAAACTATGACTTGGAATGGTATGCTGCACTGAGTTCTTTATTTCTCATTTAATAAGAATTATCTGACTGTATTTTCTATGGCCCGCTTTTTTCAAATTGTTAGGGTGGAGGCAATGGAGAAGCTGTTGTAAAAGGCCATATCAGTTTCTTCTAGTGGCAAGCAAGACATACAACTCAGGAAATATAGATGGACTGTCCTCTACCCAACTGAGAACCCCTGTTTCCTAGCGCCAGTATAATAGATCAGCAATGATTCATGAATTTAATTGTCTTTAAGAGGTCTTAGACATTCATTCAATAAATATGTGCCAGTTTCTGTTCTAGGTTCTGAGGATTTTCAGTGAACAAATCAGACAAAACTCCTGCTTTTATGATACTTGTTTTACAGCAGAGACAGATGTCAAACAAGTGGCATTTAATGTGCCCAATGATTATAAGCGATATGAAGAGAAATAAAGCAGTCCACCAGGGTGAGGTGATGGCATGAAGAGACAAGTCATTTTAAGGTGATGGTCAAGGAAGGCCTCACATCAGAGAAGTGATAGTTTAATATCGACCTGAATGCCTTGAGGACACGAGACATCATGATATGTAGGGACAGATCATTTTAAGCAGAAGAAACAATAAATATTAAATTCACGATGCATCTACATGCTTGATATATTGGAGGCACTGAATGAGGCCAGTGGTGTTGGTGTGGCTGAGGGAGGGACTGTGAAAGGAAATGAATTCAGAAAGGGAGTCGGAAGCCAGACTCTGAAAGGCATTTATTTGATCGTAGATCTGAACGAGATGCAAAACCGCTGAAGGATTTGAGCTCATTTATGTCCTAAAAGGAAGATTCTGATTATGGGGTAGAAACTAATACTATAAAGGGTATGACTGATTATAGAAAGACTGATAGGCTATGATGAGAGAGCTTGGTAATTTGGACCAGACACCAGTGGAAATAGTAAGAAGAGGTCAGATGCTGGAAGTATTTCAGTGGTTGACCTGACAGAGTTTACTAATGATTAGAAGTAGAGTGTGAAAGAGAGTGTTTAAGGAAATGTCTCTACTACATCTCCAAGAATCTTACTACAAAAATAAGGCAGATTTTTTTCCAAATCTGTATGCTATAAACAGATGTCAAAAATCCACTTTAGTGATCATTTAAATGTCTCTAAAGTTTGAGATCCAAAACAAGTGGTTTTTGGGTTACTTATATCTTTTTAAAATTTTTGTATTATCCTCAAGGCATTCAGATCTATATTCAAAATCTTTTTTTTTATTTTTATTTTAAAAATTTATATATTGATAGTTTTAGGGGTATAATGTAAATATGTATATATATTTACACACACACACACACACACACACACATATATAGTGACATGATCACTAGTTTAATTAACATTTCTTACAACATTTAGTTACAATGTCTTATAATGAGAACTTATAAGATCCACTGACTTAGCAGCTTTCAAAATGTACTAAGTAGTCTTATTAGCTATAGTCACCATGGTGTTTATTTTTTATGCATTCTTCTTCCTGAGTGAAACACAAAGCCTTGCTCTTGCACTTTAAGCGATTTTATCTTTTGAAACTATCAGCATTTTGTCATTCCACCATCTGAATCATTGACAAAAGCTAGAATGAAATCATTCATTAAAGTGACTGTGTAAAGTCGGGCTCCCAGTAAACAAATAAAACAAATTCTACTTTTCCTGTTATTTTTGTGTTTCTTTTATTTATAAAGTCATGGAAGCTGACTCAAGAATGGATGAATGCTTAAAGGCCACCCAAGTTACCTGTAAACTGATCTACTTCCTTCTTAAACTATTTTACACTTTTTAAATAAAGAGTATTTTTTAAGTAAAATATAACTAAAAGTTTCCCAAGTTGGAGAAGTCTTTGCAAAACACTTTTATCTCTCCAGCTTGAAAAATGTTATCTGTAGTAGTACTACAATTATAATTACAACCCTGGGCTTTAAAGTATAAAACACTCATATTATAGTGTTTCAAATTATCAGTAGGTCTGTATTATTTTAGAAGATAACTGAGGCAAAAATAGTTACATAATATTTCCAGGTTTATACAGCCATGCTATGCTCAAGGGCGCAATTATTCATGGAGCCATTATTAAATAATTCTTCTTGTCCCTGAAAAGCTTGAACTAGAAAACATCATTAATAGACATTATTTCAAGTAACCCAGATACCCTAAATTTTTCCTCTGTTATTCCTATATTATGCCAATTCCTACCTCTAACACTAATTGATCCTCCAATAGACTCATGTAGTTTTCAGATTTCAACAGTTTTTATTTCTTTATCCTGGTTTGATTTACCATTAAAAAAGAATAGGGTCTACATATATACTTTGGAATGCCTCTTTTTTTACAGGGCCTGATTTATACATTATTTGAGTCTACATTTTAATGAAAATTCTCTAGTATCAGATAGTGACTATTATTCTAAGGGACTCTCTTCAGAAGTGCCATTTGAGTACAATGTACAGGAAAATGTTTTTACTTATTTTTTTTCTTTTTTATTCCCCAGGATTTCTAAAAAAAAGGTTTGAAAAAAACATCACTTATATAGCATTTCCCAAACTGACACTTTCACAAATATTCATGATACTATTTACTCCTAATAACCTTGCTACCAGAGTGTTAGGGCACCCACACAATTTGTCCTCATCAGTGATTCCCATTCAGAATGGATACATTTTTATTGTTTTATATCTCAATAATTGAAAGTTAAAGATTTGTTTTGTTATCTTACTCAGCCAACCACATTCTAACCTACTTCCAATATGTTATGAACTTCACTGTGGTTTTCTGTATGATTTTAGGGAAATCTCACCAATTTATTTTATATTTCTATATCAAGGTAAAATGACTTGACCTTTATTTTGATTGTCATGTTTTTCATATATAATTTATTTAAAAATTTAAAATTTGTTTTTCTGGATAATTACACATTTTTAAAGGATGCCTGAATTATCCCTTACTGAATCTTTTACACTATATCTAGCCAGTGAAAATTTTGTGAGCTTGTTTGTTGCTCATTCAGTCTCCATTCCTTTGCTAACTGTCTAGTGGAGAAAGCCTAGGTAAAGACCAAATATTTGTCTCTATGACCTATCATTTCTAAGGTCTATTATTTATTTTGTATTTTATATTTACTGGGGAAATGCTAATTGTCTAAAGAAACCCAATGAGTTCCCATAAAACTCAATCGGAAATGTACAACATCTAGAATGTACAGTAATGCTCAGCAGCATTGAAACATGAATAAGAAAAGCAGAGGAAAGCTGACTTCTACCATCACTGTGCGTATCCATGACAAAAAAGTTTAAAGCCTAAAGAATGAAATGTATATAACAAAGATGGTGAATATACGTATTTAGTGGTACATCTTGGTTGTCTTGAACATAGTGAAAGCTTCTAAAATAGAAAACCACAATTTCAAAATTAAGATTTTTGCTCAGAATATAGACCAAGAACTCTTGGGTTTCTTGCATGTTGACTCATAAACCTAACCATAAACACTTTAGGTTTGAGTTTACTTTAATTATTCTCTATAAGAAACATGAATTTCTATGAAGAAGTTGCTTATGACTTCTGTGCCCTAGGGAAGCTATGAATGGGAACTTTGCATAAAGGGATTAGTGCTTTGCCTCAGTTCAAGAGATATGGAAGACTAGGGAAAGGCTGTCAGAGATTAGTATGGGGGTCATATGGGAAATCAAATGTCTTTCTAGTCCCTGAAGACATTGCATCTAAAAGATATTGGAATGATAGGTCTTCTCAGCATGACTTCATTCTTCTGTGTGAGATTAATTCCCTTAGAATCTGGTAGATTCACACTCATAGAACAGAATAGAAATATAAAGTCTTAAGCCAATCTAAAAACAAAAATTTGAATGTTATAAAATTATCTCTGTTCTCTGTTGGTTTACGCAATAAAAATTTGAAACTACTAAAATTGCCGCGAGTTTGTGTGAATATGAGAAACAATTCCATTTTAGCTGTCTCTATAGCAATACTTGCTTAACTCTATGGCAATAGTGGCCTGCCTCTATAACAATAACCAGTGAAGGCACTGACTCCCTTCCAACATTTTATTCACTTTTTCTTTTTTTTTCTTTTTGTATTTTATGTGGTTGTACCAAGTATTATGTGCTAAATTGTTCTTCCCCATTGCTTCCTTCACTAAATTTCAAATAAAAATTCCATCTGAATTTGACAACTGAAAAATGTGACTCAGATTAAAAAAAGATTGGAGTCCTTTATGTTGATGCAAACAGGGATGGTATTATATCTAAGAAAAACTGATGACTTTGGAGCCAGATTTGGCCATAAACCTTAGCTATCCCACAACTAACTGACCTTCTGCAAGTTATTTTATTTTATCTCTAAATTTCTCAGTGTGCTCCTTTCTAAAGTAGAGATAATAATATCGTGCCTGAGGAGTTATTGTAAAGATTAAAGATAGTATAATTTAGCTAGCATGTAATAGGCCCTCAGTAATTGGTAGTGAACCAATATAGGGCCAAACATGTGCTTCACTACTCATTAAATATGTGACTTTGATCAGATCACTCAGTCCCCCGTAGCCACAGTCTGCCTCTCTAGAGAACTTCTAAAGTTTCTACCTAGGTGTAATATCCTAAGTTTTTTTTAAACCAAGAGTATACTTATTGTTTATTTCACAAAGCAGACCAAGATCCCAGACTTCTATGCAGATAATGTAATGAAATCTAGAAAACCATTTGTGCTGTGTCTGTATGTTTTAAAATGAGCATGTAACACAATCGTCTTCAGTAGTGTAATGACAATGGAGGCCTACCAACATTTCAATAGTATTTGCAATTTGCTGACTTAAGAAGCTACTTCTTTCTTCCATGTATTTATTTGTCATTAATTAGGTCCTAGTTCCCTTGAATGATTCACACAGAGGAATCTTTTCTGCTTTAATTTTATAATTTCTGCTCCTTCACATGTAGTCCATCACCTGTATTCTGCAAAATTTTATCAATTATCTCTATAGATGCATCAGATAATTCACCATTACTATATTCTCTTGAGTTCATAAATGAATTAGTTCTCTTTTGTCATTAAACGTCTTTTGAATAGGCAAATTTGTTTGTCTGCTTTTCTTACCTACTTAAATTTTCTATATGAAGAGTTTAACTTTAGAAATGTAATTACTTATGTGGCTAACTTAATATGTTTTCTTTCATTTGATTTTCTTTTTCAGTCTATGTCATATGAACGTGAGAGAGCAGATGTTTATGAGTGTGTTGTGTATATATGTTCTAAAATATCAGTCCAAACCTGAAATGCAGTTATTTAGGTAAATGCAAATGTTTTAAAATTTATGCTGTGAGCTTAGGGGAAAATTAGTGTATTTTTTAAAGTCACATCAAAGAACAAACAGACTTTTATTTTTAAAATAAAAGTTAAACTGAATTGAAAATTAAATAGCAAGATTTAAATAACATATGACTTTATATAATGGACAGTATTTTATTCAAGGTTTAGCTGATAACTACAAAATAAAATGTTAAAGATGTAGGGGCTGAATGGTTAATAGGGAATGATTTATATTGGATAAGGGGTTATATATCTAATATATATATTCTGAAATAAAATTCTAATTCTGATACATTGAAATTCTTAATAGGGTTCTAAAATGTGATAGGAATATAGAGGGATATAATTGAGACTAAAATACTGAAACTTTTTTTTTTTGCCATTACAAATTATCTTAATAATCAGCTTCAATATCCATTAAGGCTAATTTATTACATTTGAAATATGAACCTTTCTCTTTTTGACGAATCTGTCTCTTATTAGGGAACATTACTTTCCCTTTCCCTTTATTCTAGGTAGTCTTCTTTTTCTTTCCCCAAACATATTGCCTTATTAACTCTTTTAACTTTGCCTAATGCCTTCAATTTTTCTTCTCCTAAAATGTAATAATAGTTTTACTAAAGAGGATAACCTTTATCATCTTTAAAATTTATTCTAAAAATCTATGATATTTTAAAAATATCATAGTATTTTAGAAATATGGAATATTTACTTTTTAAATATCAATTTCTTAACAGAAAAGTAAATATATTATTGTGTAATATAACAGACTACATAAATGAATCAAAATTACAATTGGTTGGTATGCTCTTTATCAATATATAGAATACTGTACTGAAATAGAGCACTTAATTTAATCTTAGAGTATGCATTTTTATGTTTGTGCATGCATGTGTGTGGAGAGGAAAAGTAAATTATTGTGGGTTTTTTGGAAGGGGTGTTAAATTGAAAGACTAAAATTGTTTTCTGAACTTGATGAGAAAGAAATGATGTTCATAAATATAGAGCTCATGTATTAGTTGCTATCAAAAGTCATTCTTTAGTTTGTTTATATTGCAACCATAAACTCATGAAAATCTACTCTAATGCCATTAGCATCTGAAGATTGGTTTTGCAGCAAAATAATCCAAAACTAGTCTATTTATATTTGTTTTAGAGTGTGTTGTGGGATCAGGGAATTAATCCACTAGTGCTGACACTTAAATACTCAATAAATGACATCTTTTGTTACTTATATTTATCCTTCCTCTTTCTTAAAAAAATTACATTTGGTTAGACATTCATGTCTCAGCTTATTTCTATCTATTTTGAAAAAGGCACAGGGCCCTTGTTTTCTTTCTGGTAAGATGAAGTGACTAAAAGTTTACGAACAACATGAAATCACATCCCTGCTCTTATTGACATTATCTTAGAGTCTTGTACTTAACCTTACTCAGTTCCCTCTCCTCAGTTAAAATTAGTCTTCAACTCTTCATTTCTTCCTTCCTTCATTATATAAAATTGATACTTATGAAATACTTTCCAGGTACCAATCATCCTCTGGGAACAAAAAGATGCACCAAACATACCTGGTCTCTATTTTTATGAGGTGACAGTCTGGGTGGAGGTGGGGAGTTTAAGTTTTTAAAAGTAAAATTTATGAAGATGAATGAATGCACATATAAGTTGTATTGCTATATGGAATATGAGAAAAAAATCTTGAAAAACCAAAAACATATAGATAGATAAATAGATACATAGGTATAATTTAAGTTTTGGTAAATGGTATGAAGAAGAGAGACTAATCAGGATTCCTAACTTAGATAAGGGGGCAGTGGTTACTCAGTACTAAAATGTTCCCCTTTTCATTGAATCCAAAACTTGATTGTTGAGTAATAATTTGCAAAAGAGGAGTTGTTTTTTAAAAAAATATAAATGTGACTAGAGAATAGTTATTAGTGGGAAAAGTCATAAAATATCATTGAAGAGTAAGTCAAGAACCAAGTAGGTCATGGAGACCCTGTAAGAGGGTTTTGTATCTAATAGGAATGTAACAAGAAATTATTGAGGAGTGATATGATTCAATTCTGTTTTAAAAATAACTTATTTCAATATAGAGAGTGATTAGGAAAAATACAAGAATGAAAGAAGTGAATATAGTAAGATGCTTAATTAAGGCAAGATTTGATTGACTATTATGTGATAGTCAAGGTTGAGATGAGGGAACAACTTTAAGTTATGATTTGGAAAAGAAATAGCAAGCACAGAACTATATTCTAGGGATGAGGATATGGACCTGTCAAGGATAACTTACATTTTTTCTGTTTTGAGAAAAGAATGGATGGAGGTACCCTCTACAGACATAGGGAAAGACTCTTTTGTTGAAGAATGAGTAAAGATGAAGATTTAAGCTTTGAGTATATTACCTTTAATATGCCTGAAGACATGCAATTGAACAATTCTAGTAGACAAGTTTGACATTCAGAAAAAAAGTTCTCGCACTTATTTTATCCTTACTTAATATTTGCATGAAATAGGTGTCTCACTAGATTGTAATCTCTTTCTAGGTAAGAACTTTTCTGTTTTGAATTTTGGATCTTCACAGTATTTTACACAAGGCAGAGAATAGTCAAGGTGAAGAATAAAAGGAAATTGGTATATATTGTGCTCTACTGTGCATAGGGAATAAACTAACTGTTTCGGCTTAATCATCATGAAAGGCTATTGATTTTTACAGATAGTCAAACTGAAAAACAATTAAATGACTTGCTAAAGATTACAAAGTAATTGGGAAACTAAGGCTATTTGTCTCTAGAGCTCAAAGATATTGAGGACTCACATTAAACCCTGATGCCTCCTTGAGGCTTTGGTAAACCTCATTAATTTAAAAAATAGGGGATATTATGTCAAACCTACTACATGTTAAGATTCTATTATACATAATAAATAGGGAAAATGCTTTTCCTTTGGAGCTTGTTTAGTGTGGGAGGCAGATAATAAACAAGTCTCCATAAACTAGATGATATTTATCTGTGAACAGGGCCATAAAGAAAATACATAGGATGATATGGGAGGGAGTTGAATTTCTTTAGATGGAGCAGTTAAGACAGATAAAGCTAAGAAAAAAATGATTTAGCAGAGACTTAAGGATAACAAAAGAAAAGAATATTCTAGTTAGAGAGGAAAGACTCTATTATGGAAAAAAAAAAAAAAAGACCTGTGCACCTTCATCAGGGTCAGCAAACAAGTAATTTATAATGTATCTGCAGACAATACTGGTCACATAAATAATTATTCTCTTATGATTAAATACCATATTTTCTTGGTGATCATTTATTTATAAATTGTCTATGGCTGTTTTCATATCCAACTAGCAGAGTTGGGTAATTTCATCGGAGGCATGATGACCCACAAAGATGTATTTACTGTTTTGACCCATAATTTTGCCAACCTCTGCAATAGAGCATGGCCTGAACCTAATTTTAGAGTATTATTTTTATAGTTTTTGACCAGTAGCCCATAATATATAAAGCCTGTGACTTCTTATAAAGCCACTCTATCATTATTAGCATTAAATGCATCTCTCCCAAGTTAGTTTACTGTTATAGTTTTCTCTTTTCTCTGTCTCTCTTCATTTATTTTTGGAGTCTTTCCCTGTTTATTTTTCTTTGCCCTCTAAAAATGAGCCTTTTTTAAGCTACATTTCTCAGCTTTTTTCTATCATCTCCTTGTCTGCATAGCTCACCCTCTCGTTTCTTTTGGGTATCTGTACAGATGTTAAATTACCAATTCCACTCATCATTCTTTTTCATATCATTTATCATTACTGACATTCTATCTAATTCTGTTTATTTATTCCTTGTCTGTCTTTCCCCAGATTCCATGCCAGTCCCATGACAACAGGCACTTTAACTGTTTTGTCCACTGGTATACTTGCCCCAAACTGTGCCTGGCATGTAATAGGTGCTCAATTAATATTACTGAATGAACGAATCTGTTTTATTCTCTCTTTAGGATAACATTATCAACTATTATTTCTAATTAGAAGGTATCTAATTTACATCTCTAAGTTCTAAACTTGATCATGCTCCAGATCATCAGATCACTTAGCCTACAATATCATTTTCAGCCTTTTCTCCTACTTTTCTAACAAAATTTTTCTGCCTTATTAGAATGTAGTTATTTCTCTAGGATCTTGTTCTCTTATTTCATTTTTTTGTTCGTGTCATTACTCCTACCTAGTTAGTACAATTCTGACATTTCTGGAACATTGCAGGCCTTGTCCAGGCCGTAGGTCTGTACAGGCAGTTTTCTCTTCCCTTAGCTTCTACTCAACTGCCAAAACCTAATTGAGATTATACCTCTTCAGAAAGGCCTTCCTTGGCCAACTATCCATGTTCCATCTCATCAGTTATTTCTTTCATGCCACCTATCATATTTAGACTCATCTGAATCCTTTGTTCACTTGCCAATGTTACCTATTCCCCACTAGATTGTGAGCTCTTTAAGGGCAAAGACTTTGTATATCTTACTTGCTAAATCCTCAGTGATAGGACAGTGCCTGGAACACTCTGAGAGTTCAACAGAGGTTTACTGGATGAATAAATTTCTAGAATTAACTCTTCAGTCTACAGTTATCTCTTTTCTCTTGTCAAGTGACTTTCTATGGCTATTACTGTTCTGGGAATAGATGATTCACTCTCTAGAGAAGCCATTTAATTACTGACTTCAGTTGTTTCCTGCCTGCATTGATGCCTAACTTCTAGTAGATTCCTGACTTTTTTTTCTAAGAAGTTATAAATACCCCTAAATCTCAAAAAAAAAAACTATATCACACACACACACACACACACACACACACACACACACACACACCACACACACACACACACAGAGGTGTGTATGCACATATATGAAAAGAGAAAGTCAATAGTGTTGCACATACAAAAGCCCTCATTTAAATGTTTTTTTTTAATTTCTTAAAGCTGACATACAATATTTTATTAGTTTCAGGTGTACAACATAGTGATTAGATATTCTTATAAGTTATAAAGTGATCACCTTCATAAGTTTAATACTCATCTGACACCATACATAGTTATTAGAATGTTATTGACTGTATTCCCTACGCTGTACTTGACGTCTCTTTGACTGTTTTTTTAAGTGGAAATCTGCACATCTTTAACCCTTCCCCCTTTTCACGCATCCCTCTCAACCCTCTCTCCTATATGGCAACCATCAAAATGTTCTCTGTATCTTTGTTTTGTTTTTTGTTTATTTCATTGTTTTGATTCCACATATAAGTGAAATCATATGGTATTTCTCTTTCTCTTTCTAATTTATTTTACTTAGCATAATACCCTCTAGGTCCATCCATGCTGTTGCAAATGGCAATATTTATTCTTTTTTATCACTGAGCAATGTTCATTGTATGTACCATATCTTCTTTATCTATTCTTCTCTTGATCAATACTTAGGTTGCTTACACACCTTAGCATTATTTTCTCTGTTGGTCAGAAAGAGTGGGCAATAGGTCACAGAAATAGTGTAGTAACTAAAATGCTGTTATAATTTATTTCTTTTTATAGTATAATATTTACAAACAGCTTCTTCAATGCATGTCTAGATAAATTGTTTCTGTGTAGGGCCAGACAGTAAGTATTTTAGGATTTGTAAACCATACATAAGGTCTATACTGTATCTATTCAGCTCTGCCATTGTTATATGAAAGCAGCCCTAGGCAACATATAAATGGTGTGCGTGTGTTACAAGAAAACTTTATTTGTAGGCACTGAATTTGGATTTGATTTAATTTACACTTACTAAAATATAACATTCTTTATTTTTTTAACCACTTAAAAATGTGAAAATCATTTTTAGCTTGTAGACCATGCAAAAATAACTGATAGGACAGATTTGACCTGTGGGTTGTAGTTTGCCACTCCCTATTTTGAGACAATTCAACCTGAACAAGTGTCATGTGTGTGGAGTGGATATACCATGTATGTCA
Organism: Macroglossus sobrinus; assembly: GCA_004027375.1. NCBI lineage: Eukaryota > Metazoa > Chordata > Mammalia > Chiroptera > Pteropodidae > Macroglossus > Macroglossus sobrinus. The sequence continues at coordinate 222,090 of PVKZ01001274.1, forward strand.
TATCATGTTAAGAAAAAAGGAGTGACCTGAGAAGAAGTTGAAGGAGTCTCCAGTAGACAGCACTATAGTCTGATGAAAAGATCATGAGCAGAAATAAGAACCATGTCCAGCTGCACAGAAGCTCCCAGGTTTCGAAATGGCTGAATAGAATTTAAAGCCGATGACTCACAAGTAATTTATAACTTTTTAAAATTATTTTGGTCCTGGAAAGGAATATGTAAAATGGTTAATTATTTAAAGTTTCTTTCTATCTGTCTATCTATCTGTCATCTATCTATCTATCTTCTATCTATCATCTATCTATCATCTATCTATTTATCTATCTATCTATCTAATCTATCTATCTATCTATCTATCTATCCATCCATATATTATGTCATTAAAAACTAACAAGTCAAAAAAAGTGTCCTTGACATGCCACATACTTTTCTTAATACCTATCTAATTTGTCTACTTTAAAAAATCAGAGGATCCTGTTTTTTCTCTTTAAAACAATCTGTAAACATCTAATGAGAAGAACATTTATGATCTAATTCTCTGTGTGCCTCTCCTGGGACTTGGGGACCCTACATTGAGTAGTGGTGATGGTAAAGGGAGTCCTCAGAGCACCAGGGGCCTTGCAGATGCCCCACCTAGGACTTTGCTTTCTTAAAAGTAATGGCTACTTGCTGCTCTCTAGCAAGCCAGTTCTTCCTTTTTAGCCCTCAAAATTCTAATCCCAACCTTTTGGGAAAGGAGACAGAGCAAATAAGGGAAAATCAGTTGAATAGGAGAACAGTTGGAAATCTGTCTGTTTGAATTTCTGAATTTTTCCTATAAACTAAGGGTCCCCAGCCCTTGGACCATGGACCCCTGCACATCAGTGGCCTGTTAGGAATCAGGCCTCACAATGGGAGCTCAGTGGTGGGTGAGTGAGCAAGTGAAGCTTCATCTGTATTTGCAGCCACCCCCCAGCACTAGCATCACTGCCTCAGCTCCACCTCAGATCATCAGGCATTAGGTTCTCATAAGAGCACTGTTTTCTAATGTCAGAAAGGTTGGGGACCACCACAGTATAACCAGCATTGTAGAATCCTTAAATGTAATTTTTATAGAAATGGATAAACATAAAGATTATGATGGGCATGTTAAAGGATGGATAGATGATGGATGGATAGATGGATAGATAGATAGATAGATAGATAGATAGATAGATAGATAGATAGATGATAGATAGATGATAGATAGATGATAGATAGATAGATAGATAGATAGATAGATAGATAGATGATAGATAGATAGATAGATAGATAGATAGATGATAGATAGATAGACAGATAGACAGACCCCCTTTAGATAACACCATGTTTTAGTGGTATCTAGTTTTGATCTCCTGTTAGACAAATAATATAGATTTTATTTCCTCTACTTGAACCATTAGGTATGTCCTTAATGCAAAAACATTACAGTAAAGCAAAGTAAATTTGCTATAAATTTGTTAAGTAAAATCAAACTACACCACACAGTACAGAAATCATATACTTATGAGTAGGCAAACTGAGATTTGGATCACAGTGTTACCACTTGAGTCCATGTCCTCATTTGTAAAGTGATGGTACAGATAATAACAATGGGGATACTGATAATAACAATACCTTTTAGGGTTGTCTTAAATATCAAATCAGATATCATGGGTAAAGTACTTGGTCAAGTGCTTTGCTAAGAACTAGCACAGAGGAGGCATTTAATAAATAAGTGTTCAAAAAATGTCAGCTGTCTTTCTCTTCCCTCCCAAATGCCCTCAGTTTTTTACAAGGCAAGCAACATCACTATATAAATATAAAAATCATGGCTTTTAAGCTTCTAAATGCCAGGGGTTACACTACATGCAGACCCTGCTCAATCCCTGTGTGCTTGCTATGGGTACATAAACAAAATTAGCAGTTGCTTTCTAGCACACTGATGCAATGTACTATGCCCTCCCTTCCATATTTTTCTTACAGGACTTCATATCTGTGCAGGTGACCATCTGGTAAGATTGAGTGATATTTTTCACAAGTAATTCTGTTTTGCTGACTGGCCAATTTTCTAATATTGATCAGTCAAGACTAAATATGTAAGTTGTTTCCTCTGAATCAACATGAAAAATGAGAAAACTTTAAATGTATCAGAAATATAAATATAGTACTCCCCCCATCTTCAACAGGGTATATATTGAGACCTCTAGTGGATGCCTGAAACCACAAGATATTACTGAATCTTAGACATATTATTTTTTTATACATACATACCTATAATAGAGTTTAATTTATAAATTAGGCACTTAAGAGTTTAACAATAGCAGCTAATAGTAAAACAAAACAATTATAACAATATCTTATAATAGAAGTTAAGTGAATGTGGTCACTCTCAAAATATCTTATTGTCTTGTACTCTCCTTTTCACTTAAAGAAAGCACTTTATGACTTCTCTTTGGCATATCTGAATTGCCAGCATCACTGCTCTTTCACTTTTGGGCCAAAATTAAGTAAAATAAGTATTACTTGAATTAAGCACTACAATACTGTGTTGCTTTTATAACTGAGACAACTACTAAGTGACTAACAGTTGGTTAAGGTACACAGCTTAGATACACTGGACAAAGGAATGATCCCAGGCTGGTTGGAGCAGCATGGCATGACATTTCATCACAATACTCAGAATGGCATGCAATTTAAAACATAATTGTTTGTTTCTGGAATTTTTCACTGAATATTTTTGGACCACAGTTGACTGTGGGCAACTGAAACTGCAAAAAATGAAACCTGGGCTAAGGATCGAGGCGACTAGTATGTAGGTCAACAATGAAAATAATAGTTTTTGGGGTGTCCTTTAAACTTCTGTATCCCCTACACATTTGTTTATGATTATGAGGTGCTCTTGCCTGGGAGTTTCATTTACAGAATGTGAGTCACTCTGTTAAGCACGTAAGTCACTGCCTGAAAGTAGTGCTTTTGAAGTTCTGTGGCCTTAACTGGAACGGAAATACTAAATTTGTCATTCATGATATAGTCATTTCCTTTCTCAATTGAGACAATAGATTTTTAACCTGGCAGACTTTATATAACCAGATAACGAATAAAGGTAGCCCATTTTCTTTGGCAGAATCTACAAGAGACAGAGACAGAGAGAAGAGAAGGGAGGAGGGAGGAGGGAGAGAGGAGAGAAGAGAGAGAGAATAAGTAGAAAGAAACCCTATTCAACACTTTAGGTGGTGCATTTAAGTACTAAAGAATGCATTCTATTTAAGTGCACTTCCTGCCTTTGGTTATCTAAATACTGTCAACATGAATTTTTGAATATGTCATCTCATGTCCAAGGTTACTGAAGGACAACCAAAAAGGAATGTTTGATGAAAAAGCCAAAGATGTAATCATAATATGAAGTCTACTGTGAGGTAATTCCCTTGGACTTGATTGTGGGGAAGCATACTCTAACAGTGGTAGCCAGCACTTACTTAAGACCATCCCTGCTTCAGGCACAGTTCTAGGCACCGAACTCTTACCTCTTGACATATAGCAACTTACTTTATGTTATCCTCTAACATCCTGATGAGGTAGATAGTATTATCATTCTCATGTTACAGAAGAGGAAATTGAGGTACAGAGAGGTTAGATTGTTTGCCAGTGTCACACAATTTATAAGATGAATGTGGAATTTATCTTCTAAAATGAGACTTTTAGAAGTGATAGGTGATACTAGTCATAATTATACAAAGCAGTAGAGATAAACTGACATTGCTCCCTTCCCTTGAAAAAATAACTAGGAGATTACAGTTACCCTAATATATCAGGGATTTGAATCAAGGATCAAGTCAAGAACTCATACTTAAGACACTCTAGTAAGTTGCCATTTTCCTTTATTGGCCCTCAATTGCCAATTTTGCTCATTCCCATAGTATTCATCCATACACTGTTGCTCTACTCTTTTCTTTACATATACCTTCCATTTTGTTCGTGATGAAACCGATGTACAAATTAACTCCAACTCATATGTTCACTATTTACATTATAAGGATGAATAGGACAAAATCCCCATTCTTCAGGACCTAAATAAGGGCAAAGGAATAAAACCTCATGATATTCCTGAGGAATAGGGTTAGAAGCACCACCTTGCTTTAATGAAAAAAAAAAGGAAACCTCAGGGATTCCAAAAAGAAAGAAAGAAAGAAAAAATGACAAAACCCCAGCTCATATGCTTTTAGACTCATCTGCAAAGCTTCCTTACTCTTTTTGAAAAGTAAACATCTATACTGAACCCAAATCCTTTGAGTGCATGGCCCATAACAGACAGGATGCTCTCAAAGGAATTTTGTGCTGTATATCTGAATTCAAAATGAAAGTATTAAAATTGCAAAATGAAAATGCAGCCGCTTTTGCTTCAAGGTTTATCAGTGATGAGTCACCTATTTTTATTGCATAAGAAATCAAATCTAGTGTTGTAATGAAAACACAATACAGTGAATTTAGGATAATTCTTGTTGCATTTAAGATGTGCCTATTTGTTTAGGGACACCATGTCCTTTGAGGATTCTTCCAGGTACTTTAATCTTCTGTAAGATTAAAGTACATTTTCTCAGTATTTAGGGAAAGAGGCTCTATATCTAAATACTCACAATGACTGGTTTTAATGCAGCAGTTATTACAGAACAACAGTATGGAAATTTGCATTTATGCTTTGCATTTATGTCTCTTTGTCAGCACTGGACACATATATGCTCTTCACATAGTTTAAGGCATTAATTTTTAATCTTACTTACCTTGTTAGTATTTACTTAACATATCAGCTTCCCAATTCCTAAAAACTATAACTGCATCTAAATATTACCTAAGACTCTTGGATAGTTAAACACGGTGAAGAAGGGAAAAATTGTGCATTGGTTTGGTTCAAGTGTCTGGTACAAGGACTGAAAGAAGAAGAAAATAAAAGTCATCTTTAAATTATTTTTGCTTCATGGAAATGTTTTTTTTTTGGAGTAATCAATGCAGGGTCATGAAGAACCACAGTTTAATCTTAGGCATATTCCTAAGTATGTTTAAGGTAAAGGTGTATAATTTTAAATACTTCATATTTTAAGGCACATGTATATTCATAATTTGAAGACTAATATTTGAATCTTATCAGTCTATGAAGTCATATCCCCTTTTATAATGTATTCATTGAAAACATCATCTTTAAAACTATATTCCTACTAAGATTAGAAATTTGGTTTTATGCTCAAGACTATGCATTTTAAAGGATTTTTGCACAAATTAATGATCCTAATTGATTTTATGTCCCTTTAATCTAGACTGTTCAAAAGTACAATCTAATCTATATAGTCATAATTTAACAGCCAATGTGCCTATAATTGAAGAAGGAATGCATTTTCTAAAGTGAGATATGTCCATATATAAATATGTCATTTTTATATATTAAAGAATATAGTATTAGACTAGCATTTATTCATAATAAAGTGTTATATATTTGGTGGATAATGTTTTCACTTTGTTATTTTTTGTTTTTATTTGTTTTTTTTTGTTTTGTTTTCTATCCAATATATAGAAACAGGGCATTATTAAACCTCAAGACCCAACAATTTATTTTCTATTTTCCTTTATAGTAAAAACTAGTTGTGTGACAGTCAAAAAACCTTTTATTTCTTTTCATCAGTTTTTTTAGAGCAGAGAGGTGAAATAAATTTCATTTAACATGGAGACAACCAAAATCAGAGTCAAGGAATTTGGAAGCAGATGAATGTAAGAAACAATGTGTCTCCAAGGTGCCAACCTGATGATCTACATGCATTGGTGGATTTGGACCCGTTAGGACACATAAACTGGGTTGTTTATGGACAATAAAGACTATCTTGTTTGAAAAAATAAAGAAACAAAAATAATTACAGCTGTTACCCCAAAAAACATTTAATATCTATAACTAATTTATATTTTACCAAACATCCACTTTCCTTCAACATTTAGCTACAAAATCCCTTTTTAGGCTTATTATATCAAATTACAGGCCAAATGAAATTCCATCTCATGCTGATAATGGATGTGTATAATAGCCTGAAAGAGCTTTAACAAAGTAAAATAATACATAATCAATTTAATTTGGAACTAAATCAGTGGTACAGTAATATATTTATACAACTAATATTAAATTCTTAATTTTCATCTTCTCTTGATTTAAATTACAAGTTTCTTTAGAATGAAATCCACTTATGAAGAGCCTAACGGTTTCTCACTTTAGCTTTTCTAATTGTGATAGCTTTTAGAGTTTTCCCATCATCTTTCCATTTAAATTCTGCATGGGTGCCTGAAACTTTAATGTAGAACAAGTAAGGACCTATGTGAAAGTTATAAAATTTGCATTTCTTAGTTGAAAATACGTATAATCAGTAAGTGCTTAAGCATTTATCATCCTGATTTTATTATATGTCAAATATATATATACATATATATGTGTATATATATGTATATATATATTTGACATATATATATATATATAGTGTGTGTATATATAGCTATATAAAGCATGCAAGAAAAACATTGAATATATATAATAAAAATATATTTAAGCATTACCAAGTATATTGGTTATTGCTTTCTTAAATATATTAAAATGCTTATTTCAAGTAAAACACAATTCTTTATTCACATATATACATTTACTTAAATTGTGGGGTTACATTTTAAGAATTTATTTATTAATCTACTTGTTGAATATTTCTGCATGTTATATTAGCTCTATCTATGGCTATAGCATTAATGGTGCTTTATTATTTGAGTTCTGACTGTTCTGTCTCCCAGAGCAATATGGCATTGTTTTCCATGTCTTCATGGTATTCCATCTAATCCATGAAAACTTTGTTCCTAAGACTATGCGTAAATGCAGAAAATACATTTGAAGACAAAGTTCAAATTTAAATGCAATTTTAGTTTAGTCTATGAATCAAGTGTGTTAATTGAAATATTTAACAAAAAATACGTTAGGGGCTTCAAACAATTGAAATGGAAGCCAACTTTGAACAACTAATATGGCAGTACCTACTGGTCCTCTCAGAATATCCACCCCACCATTGACCATCATTGTATGACTCTTGCTGAAAGCAACAAAAACCTAGAGTGATTAGGTAAAGGAATCAGCAACCTTGATGAATAGTGTCTAATAAGAAGAAATGTCTGTTTTGTAACTTTGATAAATATAATTTTAATTCAAAATGTTCTTTTGAATATAATTCAAGGTTTAATTTGATCAACTTTGATTACACTGGGAGGTTTGAATTGACATTATTACTTCTTTTTTATAGTTGCTAGCATTCAGAAGCTTCCTGCAGCCTCTGTTCTAACAGACATCAACTTCCCAATGAAAGGACGGAAGGGAATGGTTGACTGGGCAAGAAACTCAGAAGATAGGGTAGTTATTCCAAAAAGCATTTTTACTCCGGTGTCATCAAAAGGTAAATATGTAAGATAATTTGGGCTTTGAACAACACATTCTGATAAAATCATTTAAGAAAACACTAGACATAAATCTTGCTATATTAAACAATTTAAAAACAGTCTGCATTCATTATTCTAACTTGTAATTATAGAAACTTACACTTGGTTTTTAAATCTCTGAATTCACTGGAGGAAAGAATCTATAAAATTAAAAAGATATACAAATGCAAATTATAGACCTGAGCTTGTCATGATTAAGTTTCAGTACTGATGGTTTTATTTATCTCAGTGTAAAGCATACTGCCTGATGTTTTAACTTAGGTATTGAAACGTTTTGCATTTTCCATTCAAAGTCATTTTTATTTCTTCCTCACATTTGCTTCAGTTTGAAGATATTACTTTGGTATATAAAAACAAATTTAAAAAATAAGTTATAAGAACATTTTCCTTAGCCTCTAAAATTAATGTCTATTTTCAACAGTGACACTGTGGTCATATTTTTACATTGGAGACTTTGACCTTATGACAGTGCTCAAAAAGGAATTGGCTCTCTTTCCCCATATCATTGAATTTAAACTCATAAGCTGCAAAAAAAGCAGCTTTATATCTTAGCCTGATGATGTACAATTAATTTCTGATGCAAAACCATGGAAATAACATCTTTTAGAACTACAGTTAATGTGTGAGGTGTCTGGTCTAACCTACCCCATTCATAATTAGGAAGGCTTCTTTTCTACTCAGTTTTGTATTAGCAAGTTTTGAAATCCCATTGTAATTAGCAGGTTAAAGTTTCATAAGACATTGTTTTCTCACCATTTCACTAATATATTTTTTTAAATTTTATTCTTTCTAGAATTAGATGAATCATCAGTATTTGTTCTTGGAGCAGTCCTGTATAAAAACTTAGATCTAATTTTGCCTACTCTGAGGTAAGCTACAAAGTAATAAGCTGTTGTAATCTTTGTAAATTATTCCAAATATGTGATTATAGCTCATTCTATGAAAATAGTCAAACAAGCTCTGGTAATACAAAGGGCTTTTTCTTAAATAAAATACAAAATACCAAATTAATGAACAGCTTATTCTCATATTACGTATTTCAAAACAACCAAAGAAGAAAATTTTGGTCTGTGATTATAGCCCTGTAACTCTTTTGTAACTAATCATGAATTGTCTTAAAAGTGTGGAGGGAAAAAGAGAAAAGAAAAAGAAAAGCCTTATGTCTCTATAATAGAATGGGTTGTTTTACAATTAATCTGTCTTCTCTATTTCTACTTAATGGTGCTGTTCATTAATGTTACATGAAACTGAAGAAATATCATGATACTGGGAATAAGAATACATGTTTTTTCTTCATTCGCACAAGTTCTAAATTTGCTTCTAAATAAATATTCAATTACAGTTACATTAAGAAAAATGCTATTGTTCAATTAGAGGACTATTTTTGGAAGAAATTTATTGATTTCTCTCCTCCCAGTCATTCAAAGAAATCATTACAAGTAGTAATTCTACTAACATTCACTTACTTGCTCTACTGTCCTCACTACTTTACCTGATCTCACAGAAAACATCATTCACATGACTTGTTTTATCAGGCATCATTTTAGGAGGCCTGAGACAGAGTTATATTTCTGTTAAACACAGCCACATTTGCAGTAAGCTCTTACATCCTCATGAATAAAGTTTCATGTTTTTAGGGAGGAGAGGCTGTGAATCATGTGTACAGTTAGACCAGGGGCATAACAAATGGTCTAATAAATAAAATCCATTAGAGCTCAATCCAGCAAAAAAAGGCCTCCCAAAGGAGCAACTAAGTTTTTGCAGCAGCTGTGACTAGTCACAATTCTTTGGAGAAAATCGTTCTATAGTGCAACGAATTATTAATACAGTTGGTGAGTCATCGAGTGTCCCTCTTGAATGCAGGTTCTCCTTCACCTACAGGGACAATTGTGGGAAGTTTAGCTTTCTCAAACTTCCTTCTCTGGATGGAATTTGGATAGGTTTGTATTTGTTTTTGTTCTACTAATAACAAATTTTCAAAACTAATAAGTTTACTCTCAACTTTTCCACTGGTTTATTAAAACACATTGGTATAACTACTCAGTTAAACTGATTTAAAATTACACTGACTCTGTGTCTGATGTTCATTTGAGAAGAAATGGTGCTAAAGTTAAAAGTATACCTAAATACTCAAAGTTAGATATATATTTCTATAATTAATTTATTTGTGTAAAGCTCATCTTTTAAGAATTCTATACTATACACTACTTAAAATTAGATGACTTGGGTTTTAATTTCAACTTGTCCAGTCACTCTGCAATCATCTGCCTTCAGTTCAACATTAAAACAGAAGCAAGTTCAAGTGCAATATTTACCCTATTTGCTGCTGAGGGATATAATGGATACAAATAAATTATTCAACGTAAAATACTTAGATTGTAAATTCATTTTCCTACATCTAACAAAGTTTCATTATGATTAATTTTGTTTTGTATAATACCATAGCACACACTCACCCACACAAATAAAATCAGGTTATTCCAAGTTTCATAAATTTTTACAGTCAAGGGAATTGGAATTTATTTAGAGATATAAGCCTTTTGTAAAGATAAAAATTTTTTTTTAACTCATGACAGGCATTGGTCACTTACAACTTATGACTAGAATTAATGAATACATTATGGATTATTTAATGGATAAAGTAGGAAATAGTTCAAAGCAGTGGCTCCCCTAATACCACCTATAACATAAAGGGTTGAAGATTATTAGCCTTTGGGCAAGTCACTGAACTTTTTTATCTGTAAATCGTGGAGTTGAACTCGAAGGTTCGTTTCCAACTTCAAAAATTTCCTGTTTTTATTACAATAAAATTATGGAATTTTAGAGTTCTGACATATTCTTTAGCTTGAATTTCTTAACCTTTGTATAAGAATTATAAATATGTATACTTACTCATACTTTCTAGGTATAAAATAATTAGATAAATGACTTGGAAAACATTTACCTTTAGAATCATTGACTACATATAATGACAGTTGAATGCTCAAGATGAAATGCTTAAGTACTATTTGAAAGATGAAATATTAGCATTTATTTCTCATTTCCTTTTATTACATACAATAAAACAATGAAACAGCATTTTCAGGCTTGTTTCTCCTTTTTCAAAACAATTTTCTAGAAAATTTAGTGAGTAACTGTACCAAATTTAAATCTGCTAAATAAGAGTAAACCTTTTAAAGGACAGGGGTGATGTCTTTGTTTTAGAGTCACTCAGCAAATATTTACTAAGCAGAAACCCTGCTAACCTTATTGCCTTAATTCTTTAAAATCTACTATCAAAACTCCCCGAATAGTGCTTAATAATTAATAAAGGTGCAAGAAGTGTTTAGTGGAATAATTATCTTATACAATACCCTATATAAATAATTTTTTAAAATAAGGAACATGGAAATTTGGTGTTTATACTATAAAAATGTTTTAGGAACAGAGAAATAAAATACATATATCTTGTTTTACTGTATAAATTTGACTCTGAAGTGAACCCAATAGGAGAGGAAATTTCTTATTCAAATGAAAAAAATACAAATTTGCTGTATATGTTTACTTATTACCTACCAAATTTTTATGACACATTTTCTTCAGTGATCATTTTACTAATTATCTGTTGAAATTTTTGGAACCAAGTTTCCCACACACAAAATAATGTTAGATTTGCTATTAAGTTTCTAGTGATTTTTATATTTTGATATTGTCATTTTCGAAACAATACTTTGCATAATTTCCCTCATGGGGACTAGAAAGAAAAACTTGACATAATGTTTTGAGTAGATATAATTTAGAAATTTTCCTTCATACAAAGACAGAAATAACTGCATGTTGACTCTTATTTAGATATTTTTTTTTTCGCTTTCCCTAATATGCATTCAGCTATTCTTTGAGCTACTGTTTTTATTTTACACTTTAATTGTCTTCCCTTTTACAATTAAGTATATTTAAATTGTCCCTTCACTGAAGGAAGTATACTCTACTAGAATCCAAACTAAATATGTGCTTTTCTCAGCCTCCCACTTTTATTGTTCTTCAGAATAATATCTTATAATTAAAAAGCACAGAACCAGTGGATATTAGTGCTGCAAGGCCCTTTAAAGGTTAGTACCCTCCAGAATGCTAAGTTTATATATGAGAGTACTGAGCTCCTTATTACTTCAGTGACCTGCCTAAGATTTTATGTCCACTATGTGATTGAGTTCTAATCCAACTCAAGTCCTCTGTCTGCCCAAACCAGGACTCTTCCACTGTCTTGCTGCCTCTATGATTCATTCTTTTAAGCAGTAAAAATTATGCACTTGTGTATTATTGTGAATATGCATGTGTTTTCTGTAGAAAATCTTGTTAGGGCCAAGAGGAAGTGGCCATGTGTTCGTAGGCTTAATGAGTCTTGGGGTCAACTAGGTGGCCCCAAACTAGGCTATTGACACCAAAGCCTGAGGCTGTCACTCTCCCACCCCCTTGACTATTTTTGGGCCTAGGTGAAGGTTGGCCAGCCAAGGCCAGAGGATCCTTAGGGGAAGATGAGATCACCTACACACAGGCCTCCCTCATGTCACAGCTTGATGAGCGCTTAAACTGGTGAGAATTTTTAACTGTAAAAACATTTTAGTAGGACAATTTGTCAATATCAAGAGGCTTTAAAAATAAATTGTCATTTATACAGCAATGCCACTTCTAAGAATTTATCTTAATGAAATTATATCTAAGGAAAAAGTGTATCCAAGCATATATTCAAGCTAAAGAGTCCCAGAAACAGTTGTAAACAATCCATTTTCTGATTCATTTGATAAAGTCAGGTTCCAGTTTTATAGGAAAATCACAATACTTTTGAGTATGGGAGCAATGTCTAGTTTTCTTGGTAGGATAATTAGAAGATGTAATCCTGTTTTTTTAAAAAGAAAGCACTTTAATGAAGCTATTAACATTCACGATATTGCAATGTATCTCATTAAAATTATATACAAATCCACTTTAATATTAAAATGCCAGAAAAAAAATACAACTGAACAAAAAACAGCATTCTCATAAGGCAGTGGTTGTTTGAAAATTATTTTTAAAAAAGAAACAAATTCCAATAATGCAAAATCACATGAATTTGCTGTCAAGTGCATTAACCTAATAAAGATAAAGCATGTGGAATTTTTTCTTATATTTAGGAAATGGAACTCATTTGTGTTTTCAATATTATAGGAATTAAAAGCAACTGGGAAAAGCAACTGAACTAAATAATATTGGAAATAATAGAAAACAAAAACAATCACTTTTATACCAATACATCCTGAAGGCAATCAACTTGAGGTAGCAAGTTCTCTCAAGAGCACCCGTTCTTCAGTTTCCCGACCTAAACTTTAAAACTTGCTTCCTCATTCTGCGTTTGCAATGAAATATTATATTTTTGTGATGTTCTGTATTTTTTGTAGTGTCTTCTCATGGGGAAATTAAAATCATCCATGGAAAGAACAAAGTTGCATGACTGATACTACAAAATAGTGTAATATCACATAGTCAGTATATTATTTATAAAATCTGAGTTTAATTTGGCCATAACTTTTTAAAGTGGATTTAAATCCCTGATTAGTTAGTTTTCTTTTTGGTTCTAAGCATTACATTCTTAGCAAATCTAACTTAAAATTCTATTTAGTTCAAATCTCTGAGTTAGCCCAGTACTCTTTTCATCAGCCATAAACATTTTAGTTTTAAAAACAAATATATTTAGCTTAATAATTTTGATGAAGTCCCCAGTTCCCAGAATATGTATGCATTATATATACATATATCTATATATAAAATGGAAAGAGACTACAGTAATTTTAATAATTTTAATTAAATAGTTAACATCTTTTATTGTAACATATCTGGCTATACTTTATTTGTACAGTTAGTTTCGTAATCACCTCCAGCGACGTTTCTTCTATTATGCTACATTGCATTTTGTTAATGTGGTTGAAAATACATAATATGAAATTTACCCTTTTAACTATTTTTGAAACATATAAAATAGTAGTGTTCACTCTATTGACCTTATTGTGAAAAAAAAATCTCTAGAATATTTTTTCTCGTAAAATTGAAACTCTGTATTCCTTAAACAACAACTTACATTTTACCTCCTCCCCCAGCCTAGAAACCACCATCTGCTTTCTGTTTCTAAAATATAGACTACTTTAGATACCTCATATAAGAGGAATCATGTAGTATTTGCCTTTTTATGACTGGCTCATTTCACTTAGCATCATGTGCTAGAAGGTCAGCCATGTTGTACCATATAATTGAGTTTCCTTCTTTTTTAAGGCTGGATACAATTCTATTGTCTGTATATACCACATTTTCTTTATTAATCATTCAGTGGGCATTTAGGGTGCATCCTCTTTTGGCTATTATGAATAGTGGTACAGTAAACATGAGTGTGCAAATCTTTTTAAGATCCTGTTTTCAATTTGAATTTATACCCAGAAGTGAGATTTCTGAATCATATAGTAATTTCTTTTTTGATTTTCTAAAGACTCTCCATATTGTTTTTCATAGCAGTTGCACTATTTTACATCCCCACCAATAGTGTTTAGGGCTTCCAATTTCTCTACAACTTTGCCAACATTTGTTATTTTCTGTCTATTTGTTAATGGTGGAAAGTGATATCTCACTATGGTTTTGATATGCATTTTTCTGATGATTAGTGATGTTGAGTATCTTTTTATATAATTGTTGGCCATTTGTGTATTTTCTTTAGAGATGTGTATTTAAGCCTTTTGCCCATTTAAAAAATCTTATTATTTTTTGTTATTATTTTAGGATTTTTTTATATTCACAATATTAATTCTTTATCAGACATACGGCTTATAAATATTCTTATTAGATAGATTGCCATTTCATTCTGTTGATTGTTTCCTTTACTGCATAGAAGTTTTTATGTTTGAAGTATTACCATTTATATATTTTAGCATTTGTTGCTTGTACTTTGGTGTCATATCAAAAAAAAATCATTGCCAAATTCAATGTCATGAAGAATTTTTATTTATGTTATCTTCTAGAAATTTTAAAGTTTCAGGTCTTATGTTTAGATCTTTAATCTTGAGTTAATTTTTTATATGATACAACATAAGGGTCCAACTTTATTAATTTGCATATGAATATTGAGTTTCCCCAGTACCATTTGTTGAAAAGAATATCCTTTCCCCATCGTTTAGCCTTGATATCCTTATTAAAGATAATTTGATCATAGACATGAGTATTTATTTCTGGGCTCTCTATTTTAGTCTATTCATCTTTATTGAAGTACCATACGATTTTGACTTTCTATAGCTTTGTAATATATTTTGAAATCAGGAAGTACGAGGCCTCCAGCTTTGTTCCTCTTTCTAAAGAGTTTTTGACTATTCTATTTTTTTGAGATCTCATAGGAGTATTAGGATTTTTTTCCTATTTCTGCAAAAAATGTCTTTAGATGTTGATAAGGATTGCATTGATCTATAGATTGCTTTGGGTACTATGGACATTTTAGCAATATTATTGAGTCTTCTAATCTATGAACATGGGATGCCTTTCCATTCATTTGTGTCTTCTCTGATTTTGTTTGGCAATATTTTTTTGGTTTTCGGTGTACAAGTCTTTCACTTTCTTGGTTAAGTTAATTCCTAAACATTTTATTCTGTTTGATGTTATTGTAAATGGGATTTTTTACATTTCTTTTGGATTACTCATCATTAGTGTGTAGAATTGTAACTTATATTGTGTGTTGATATAAACTGTAATTTTGGCTAGTTTATTAGCTCTACAGATTTTTTTGTGGAATCTTTAAGGTTTTCTATATATAAAATTATTTTGTTAGCAAAAATGTTATTTTGCTTCTTCTTTTCCAATTTGGTTGCACTTTATTTTTCTTTCTTGCATAATTGCTTAGGATAGGGATCCCAGTACTATGTTAAATAGAAGTAGCCATAGATGGCATCCTTACCTTATTCCTAATTTTTCATTGAACACTTTCAGTTTTTCACCATTGAGTATGGTTTAGCTGTGGATATTTCATATGTGACCTTTACTATGTTGAGGTACATTCCTTCTGTACCTAATTAGTTGAAAGTTTTTTTAATCATAAAGAATGCTGATTTTTAAAAATGTTTTTGCTGTATCAATTGAGATGACTATGTGGTTTTTGTCCATTCCGCTAATGTAGTGTATTACATTGACTGATTTTAATAAGTTAAACCATCTTTGCATCTCAGAGATAAACTCCACTTGATAATGGTATATAATCTTTTTACTATGTTGCTGAATTTGTTTCACTAGTATTTTGTTTATTTTTTTCTAGCAATATCCATAAGGGTATAGGCCTATAGTTTTCATTTCTTGTAATATCTTTTTCTGATTTTGGTATCAGGGTAATGCTGTTTTGAATTATTTCTTTACCTTTAATGTTTTAGAAGAGTTTGAGAAGAAATTCTATTTTCCATGTTAGGTGGAATTTTTCAGTGAATCCATTTAGTCCTGGGCTTTTTGTTATTGTTATTGGGAGGTTTTTGATTACTGATTCAATCTTACTAGTTATAGGTCTGTTTATATTTTTATTTCTTTATAAATCAGTCTTAGTAGATTGTTATGTTTATAGGAATTTAATTTTTTTAAAGTTATTTAGACTGTATATAATTGTTCATTGTCTCTTATGATCCTTTTTTTATGTGACATCAATTGTAATGTCTCCTCTTCATTTCTGATTTTTGTTATTTGAGCTTAACCTCTTTTTTATTAGTTAGTCTAGCTAAGAGCTTGTCAAATTCATTAATCTTCTCTAATGTTTTTCTATTCTCTATTTTATTTATTTATGATCTAATCTTTGTTATTTTCTTCCTTCTCCTAACTTTGGGTTTAGTTTGTTCTTTTTTTACATGCTTGAAGTATAAAATTTGGTTGGTGACTTGAGATCTTTTTTTTTTTTTATGGAATCATTTAGTCCTATCTATTTCTGTCCTAGTCCTGCTATTGCCACATCTCATGTGTTTTGAAATGTTGTATTTTATTTTCATTTGTCTCAAAATATTTTCTAATTACCCTTTTGATCTATTCTTTGACCCATTGATAGTTTAAGAGTGTATTGTTTAATGTTTACAGATTTGTAAATTTTTAAATTTTCCTTTGATTTCTAGTTTCATTTCACTGTGATCAGAAAAAGAACTTTATTTGATTTCAATTATCTTAAATTTGTTAAGACTTTTTTTTTGTGGCCTCACCTGAGATCTATCCAAGAGAATGCTCTATATGCATTTGAGAAGAATGTATTGTTGTTGAATGGAGTGTTATGTCTGTTAGGTCCAATCAGTTTATAGTGTTGTTCAAGTTCTCTGTTTCCATATATCTACTTGCAGGTTAATCCATTCATAATTAAAGTGAAATATTATATTGAGATATTCTATTATTATTATGTTACTATGTATTTCTTCCTTAAACCTGTCACTGTTTGCTTCATATATTTGGGTGCTTTGCTGTAAGTTAGTTATCTGTTTATAATTGTTTCATCTTTCTGTTTAATTGAAACTTTTATTATTATATAATGATTTTATTTGTCTCATTACAATTTTTGACTTATTGTTTATTTTGTGTGCTATAAGTATGGCCATCTTGCTCTCTTTAGGTTACCATTTGCGTAAAATATTGTTTTTCATCTTTCACTTTTAGCCTATGTATATCCTTATACCAAAAGTGAGTCTCTTGTAAACAGCATTTTGTATTTTCTAAACAAATTTTACTTTCTTTGAGACAGGATTCATGTACTCTAAGCTCCTTAAGCCTTTGTAAAAATTGTGAAGAATATATTAGGTCTATTTTGAGTGCATTATGCTACACATTATTAAATGTTTTAGATGCCAAGTAGTACAAATCGCAAGGACAGGAAAGAGTTTTATTACTTTAGTCATGAAATCCATTTGGTTGTAAGATCTGCTTTCCTAGCAGTGAATACAAATGTGTACATGGCCAGGAAGTGTTAGTAGATCACAAAGCCTGACATGGCACATAAGGAGCCAGCTACTCACTTATGCAAATTAGATTAAATTGGTGGAATAAATTAAAGGTAATTTTGTACACTATACAAGTTTTTAAAAAGATGCTATTACATAATGTAAATTTTCTTTATTTTCCTTCATTAAGCATTTTAATGCCATAACTTTAGAATTACATTTTAAATCAAGTTCGATTTAAATTAAGTTCGATTTTTTTTAGTATGTATTTAATAAGACATTTGTATATCTGTTAGCACTAAAACGTGCTCAGCTTAATGCAAAAGAACATATATAAATGCTAGGTACAAATCTTGCCCTCATTGAACTAATAATCTTGTGGAAGGGGACATACATAGATAGCATTAATGAATGTTGTGGTAGAGGTATACACATGTTAATAAGCACAGTCAGAGGTGGTCATATAAATGTGATAAGAACATTCATCTGCATAAATATTTTGACATATATTCTTCCAATTTGTATTCTAAATAAGTTAGCATGCACGCACACACACACACACACACACACACACACACACGCGCGCTCGCGCACGCGCACACACACACACACACACACACACACACACACACACACACAAGTGAAAGCCATAAGATAAACTCCAGGGACAATCTCCATCAGGGCAGTTGAATAGCTGATGAACCTGACACAGAATAACCTACCCTATAGGAGATTGCTTATCTTAGCTACTTTGCTTTTCATAGCCCAGTTTGCCAGGTCCAAAATCCATATATGTCTATACATATAAAGAGAATTTCATAAATATATTGACAAAATTATAAATTTCTGTTTAGAATACACATATCCAATATTTTTTTTCTGGTAAACTATAGAGTTATGCAACTTTTAAAATAATGAAAAATATCTGTAAACTATCAAATTTAACTACCCCTTATTAATTAAAATTAGCAGTTGAGTTAAATTAGCACTCATTTTATTTATAGCAGAAAATGGGTTTATAAATAAAACCAGATTGAATAGGCAGATTGAATTTGGGTGATCTGTAAATATTTTTGTTTCAGGTAAACAAACCAGAACTGAAATACATTCATGTTAGTCTGAAAAAAAAACTTGCATTTAAGGGCTCAGGACTCATCCAAGCCATATACACCTTGTCATTCTCTGAGAATCCTGTCAGAACTGCTAATATAATTAATTGCCCAGTATTACCTAACCGCTTTTTTAATTCCACCATTCTTACTTGATCTCCTGATCACTTTCACTAACAGAGAAGCAGAGAAGAACAAATTTGCAAAAATAGCTTGGCATTTAGAGCTTTCTTTCATACTTTTCTCAATACACCTTACCTTCAAATAACTCATTTAGTATTATGTGAAATAACTCATTTAGTAACATGAGAAATATAAAAATAAATTTATACTTTGTTGTTTTTTACTGTTTACTGTTAGGCTGGATATCAAGTTTCTTGAGTGTTTAAGAATTTGTTGACACCACTAAATACATGATACATGGGTTAAAAATGTTATCTCATTCAAAATATGTTTATAGTTTCTCTGCTACTAAATATAGTAAATTGTTCCAACTGTGGCATGCTTAGCATATATTTTTTTTTGGAGAAATGTGGCAAAAAAACATTGTATAAGAGAACATTTTTATAAAGAATGTGAGGTTCAATATTGTTTTACAATATTATAATATCATGACTTTGATGGTACAGCCATTTTTGAAAACAATATGGCAACAACTTATACAATTATACTACTTTTACCACATGATCAAACAATTTCATTTAAGGGTATTTACCCAAGATAAATGAAAATACATGTTCATATAGAAAATATGTATGCCAATTATTTATAACCAACTATGAATAGCTACTATTCATAAAAGATAAAGATCAAAAGCAACCAAAAATTCATTTACCTATTTGATCAATAGGCCACAAATTGTTGTATATTTGTATCATGAACTATTACTCAGCTATAAAGAATAATAAAGTGGATGAATCTCAGAAACGTTATGCTAAATGAATTAAGTCAAACACAAAGTCTATATACTATATTATTTTATTTAAATGAAATTATAGAAAAGGCATAATTATAGTGACAACATGTCAATGGTTACCTGGAACCCTGGAAAGGGGAGGAGATCAAGTGCAAAGAGGCTCAAAGAAACTGTTCAGGTTGTCTGTCTTGTTATGGTGGTGTTTACGTGGTAGTAGACAATTACCAAAAGCATTAAACAGCCCACTTAAAATTTGTGAATTTTATTATCTGCAAATAATGCCTTGAACAACAAAAAGGAAAACAATTAAAGGACTATTTTTGATACCTGTTATTAATTATTCACAATACCACAAGCTCTGTGGAAGAGCAAGTGGTTTGTTTCACATCAGAAAGGAGGGATGGAAATGCACACACACAGATGTGTATATGTGACTTATATTTCTTCAAATAACTAAAAGTACAATAAAATCTTTAAATCACTAAATAATAGTTGATATGTAGCATTTCATACATGTTGAATGAAAATCTATATATGCAAGAGAGTTGGTTCAGTTTTATATATTTATGTATAATTTTTTGGAGCTTATAAATGTAATTATATTTAAAACTTTTTTTTTTGAGAGGACTATACTTGGTAAGATATTTCTAAAGGCAAAGATGTTCCTTACATTAAGTATATTCAGATGAAGAAGTGGTCTGTAAATCTCTATTGCTGAAATGAATGATGGTCAGTAATTATCAACAGTATTTATTTATGTTTAAACTCTACTTGCTTTCATACTATACCATGTTCTAGTCATTCATCTTAATGAATTTTGAGATAGTCTTAAAAATGCCAAGAACAGCACTTTGCAAGAAGAATATTTGGTTTCCTGGAGAATAAAACTGTTAGGTCCACCTCGAGATTAATGGATTATATCCATTTAAAGATTGCCTGAAGGTTTAAATTCACAATTTATCTCTCTCATAGATGAATTAGATTTAAGTCATCGAAAACTCCTTGGTACACTTGTGATTTCATTTTCCCTGCATCTAAAATGATAACAGTCAGCAGTAGCTTCCCCCTCCCCAAAGTATTCTAGTTCCAGATATGGTTTGTTGATAACAAAGAAATGAACTGTATCTTTCCATGGATAGTACTTTAGTATCACATATTTAATCTACTTGCCCTACTTTTTTGCTTAGTATATATTTATTTAACATGCCATCCCAACATGTATTGAGCAGTAGGAATTCATATTTGCAATCTTTTCTCCTTTTAATCATAATTACTCTGTTTCAGAAATTATACTGTCGTTAATTCCAAAATCATCGTGGTCACAATAAGGCCTGAACCCAAAACAACTGATTCGTTCCTGGAGATAGAACTAGCTCATTTGGCTAATGTAAGTATCATTTACTTGGCGATGAGTTGCTTATAGAATTTACCTTTTAAAGAAAGTTAATGGTCGTTCTTTTGACCAATAAGACCAGAACACATTTTCTAGGCTTTTTAGAGTAGCAAATGAATTAATTTGTTAATAAGATACATATTATATAGAAACAAAATGCCATATTATTCTGCACTTTTACTTATAATAAAACTCTCCTCAGTTTACCGAAGATAATAATTAATAAATTGTTTGTCAATGTACACATCTTTATTTGGCTTTGAGCTAAGCAATGGGGGAGATAATGATAAATAAGAAGCCTTCTGGTAATATGGTAGGGAAGGCTATTATGTAAATACATAGACTTGAGATGCATGCAGCAATACAAGTTATAAACACAGTACAGAGGGGAGTGATTAACTCTAGGGTACTCAGGGTAAAGGAATGGATGGGACAGCATTAAAAAGTGCTAAGTTGAAGATTAAAAAAACCTTCAATCTACCTGGATGTCCCAGTAATCTGAATCTAAATATTCCATTCTAGACAGACAATAACCTTCTCTACATCCATGCAACTGCAACTGGAGTTCTTTAAATCTTGTTCAAACCTGATGTGGAAATTTTGAATATCTATTTATCTTTTATATGTTCACTTTGAATACTTAAATTATTGATAAGTAGGGGCAAGGAAGGTGATTTCTATTATGGCTTTTCTAATTTACTTTTATACTTTCTATATTAAAGTAAGCCGGTCTTGTGTGTTGCACAATTTCTATGAGTTGACTTTTACATATAAATAACAGAATCACAAAATGATTGTCTTTTTTTCCAGATTGATATACTTAGTGAATGACAGTGGAATTTATAATCACATCCTACGGCTTAAAAATTCTATGTATTTTCTGCTGTTTTATGATTTATGACTTCCCCTAACATATCAGCCTTGGTATTATAAAAATGTCAATTGTCTTCTCTATAAACCACTTTTTACTAAGATTCTTCAGGCTTCCTAGATTGTTAAATGAAAATCTCAAATCTCTCAACAATTACTTTTAAACATCATAATTAATACTTAAACTATAAGGTCTTTTTCTGCTTTTGTCAAAATGTGACCATACTGGTTTTAACTTCAAGAATGTATTTTATTTCTACAATGTCTACCTACTCATACCTTAGTATAGCCCTAATCTCATCTCTGCACTAAAAACTGGGACATAATTTTAACATTGCTTTTGAGTAAGAAACTTAGTCCTTTATCTGTTCAAAATTTATTCTAAAAATATTTGTGTATTTATTTTTTTGTTTTTATTATTTATCATGGCCATGCCTATCTAGTTATAAGCATTGGTGAAAAGTAATAAGATATTAATTTTATGAATCACTTACTGAAAGAGCACCACAGTGTCAGAATATATTCAGTGTTTTTTATGAAAAAAAAAGCATTTCTATGAACATTTGTAAAACTTTTCTAAATCAAGATAAATCATTCTTTAGAATTTAAAAGCCATGTTCAATAAATAATGATTTTTCATAAGTCAAAGAAAGAGTAACCTCAAAAAAAGTGTAGATGAAACAGTCTCATGATTTTAGTTCAATATAACTATTTAAAATTAACAGGATTTAAGCTTTGAGTCAAACTTTTCTGGGGACATGTTTGGACAGCTGATTTACAGAAGAGATAAACCATATGAAAAATTATTTTCTACACATGGAGACCAGAGTGTACAGTAAATAAATTTGATTAAGCAGCAGCTAGATGTTGGAGTGGTAATTAAGTCAGAATATAAGAATGGTGAGATATTATCACAGGTCACTGAGTATTAATTCTGTCTTTTAATATTTTGAGTGAGTTAGTTGACTGGATCCTGAAAACAATACTATCTCCATTACAGAAGGTCTAGATTTAAGCTAATATAGACAAATCTGTTACAAAAGGGGCAGTGGGAAAAGAGGAAGAAAAGAAGCTTACACTGGAGAAGAAAAGACTGCAAAATGTTCCCATTTCATTTCTCTCCTCACTTGCAGTGCACACTTAGAGTCTTTCTGGACTGCACAATTCCTCGTTCCTTCCCTCTGTTTTATAATACCTATTGCACTGTTGTGTGTACAATACAAACAGTCCTTCATGAACTACTGTTTTGAATTTCTAATGGTTGTTGTATTTATACCTAATATCCAAATTAGATTTTGTAAATACCTTATTGTTCATTGAGGAAAGAAATATGTGACTGATTTAGTCTCTTAATTGTATTTCTAGTCTTACAAAGATATAGTTCCGTATGCTGATTTCAGTTTATTTCCATTGAAGAGATAATAAAAAAAGGCTATACTGGAATATGAGTCTTCCCTAAAATGTAAAGAAAAGATATATATTTTAAACATGAATATTGAAATTGATTAAAACTGAAATTTATATAACTATATAGATATATAATCACTTATTGCCTTCAAAAATGAACTATTTTAAATGATATTTATAATATCAACTCAGTCTACTTTCACCTATTTTCTTATATCAAAATATCTGCTGTACTTTTCTAAGCTCAGAAAAGAATGACTTGGAAGTTATATCTATTTCATATACCATGTGGGAAAAAAATGGAGAGTAGAATTAATAGTTATAATGAGTATAGGGAATAGCCTATTAAGATTTTCTAAATGAAATATGTTTTTTTAAAAAGTCTTTTTACAAATACCATTTCAAGTATTTTAAATATATGAATGCCTTTGGGAACTGATAGGAATAGCTAATAGAATAAGTAATTTTGAAATTCCAAATTGTATTTAGCAAAGCCAATTTCAGTTTTAACCAGCTTGTAAATAATTAATAATTCAGGTACTATTCTAAATTATTTTTAGCTTATGGCTTTATAGTTATGACCTATAGAATCAGGGTGTGTAGTCTTTAATGTTTAGACTTAGCAATTGCTTTGAAAAAATATATCAAATTTGCTTTCCCCAGAAAATGAATTTTGTTTTTCCTATTACTTTAGGTTTCTTCAGTGTAACATTTATACTTATCAATACTGCCAGAATCTCTAATGCATAAAAAATTTAGTAATTTTATTGAAAGTAATGATTGAGATCTATGTAATGGACCATGCACATGTACACATACCCATGATTAGTATGCCTTGGATCTGACAAGTCTCAGCCTGCTGTCACTTTCCAAGGTGGATGATATCTCTATCTTTACAGATAAGTTAGGAGACTAAGAAAATAAATGTGATTTAGTTATCTCATTCCTTATTAACATTATAAGCCAGAAAACACATTCCTTTTCCAAATAACAAGTCTTTATGAAGTTCCATTTCTAGTGACAAGACAAACTAGACTATGCTGGCCTACAGTCTCTGCACTCTAGTCTTACCTTTCCTTTTATTTCTTCCTCTGGGTAATAACACAAATGGTCTAGGTAGTGTGATACTGCCTGTTTCTCAGGATTAAAAAAAATCCACCAAGTTCATTTGTAGTTCTTACTCAGAAAAAAATCTTATGAGAATTTGGACTTGTGTTTTTGTTTTGTTTTGTTTTGTTTTGTTTGTGCTATATTTGCTTGCATACTAATAATATCAAGCTAACAATTTAAGGAGTTTTATATGTATAAACAAAAATTAATCACGAGCCACAGCTTTTGTAAATAGTAGTGAAAAACACGAGAGACTGTAATGAATATGCCTTTACCATTAGATAAACATGAAAAAAAAATGACAAAAGATTCCAACATTCATCAATAGGTATTTTTGTGAATATCAAAGGCTGATAACAACTTAAGAAATTAAAAATCACTTACTGAAGCTTTAAAAAGTCCAGACTATACATTTTAAATTCTACAAAGGGGTGTTTGTATTCCTTTACTTTTTAAATTATTATTTTACCCTTATTTCTATCCATTTAGAAGAGATTTCTAATGTTTTGCCTGCGTAAAGCTCTTGGTAATTTTTATAGGAGAGTCATGAAATGCTAACTAGACAAGCAGATTGATGGCTCTGCCAAGGCTGAAATTGGGATAGAATTTTTCTCTAGCAACAGGTTTTTTGTTGTTGTTGTTATATCCTAAATTCTAAACTTTAGTAAACATTCTTCTCTATTGCATTTCAAATTCAATTTATTTTTATTCACTGTACTAGTTAATATTTTTCAAAAAATATTATAGAGTAATTATGCTACTTATGCTAAAGTTTGTTAGAGCAGGGATCAGCAAACTTTTTCAGTTAAGAGTCAGTAAGTATTTTAGGTGTGGGAGCCATAGTGGTCTCTGTCCCATCTACTCACCTCTGCTACTATAGTGTGAATACAGCCATATAATATATAAACAAAATGGTGTGGCTCTGTAATAAAATTTTATTTACAAAAATAGGTGGCTGTCTAGATTGGATCCCTGGAATATATAGCTTGTCAATAATGGCCCCCAAATGTGTCTACATCTTAATCCCCAGAACTTGTAAGATGTTACATATCAAAAGGGACTTTACAGATACGATTGAGGATAAGAAAACTGAAATAGAGAAATTATACTAAGTTGTCTGAGTAGGTCCAGTTTAATCACATAAGCCATTAAAAGGGGATAACCTCTGACTGTGGCTATGGTCAGAGACATAAGGATTCAACTGTCATTGCTGACTTTGACAATGACGGAAGAGAGTCATAAGTCAAGGGATATGGGCGGTCTCTAAAAGCTAAAATCAACCCCCAGTTGCCAACCAGGAAGTAATGTGGACTCAGTCCTATAAGTGCAAAGAATTGAATTCTGCTGAAACCTGAATGAACCTGAACATTAATTTATCCCTGTATCCTCCAGAAAAACGTGAAATTCTGCCAAGATTTTTATTTCAGCCTTGTGAATACTTGAGCAGAGACCAGCTGAGATCACCAGACTTCTGACCTGCAGAACCTACAAGATAATAAATTTGTGTTATTCTATGATGCTAAGTTCTTAGATTATAAAGATAATATATATGTATACAATAATTGTGCCATTTTGAATCAGATATACTAAACACTGATAATACATTATTTCATAAAAATCAATTAGCAACTAGAGATGACTTTTTTCTTTTTTTTTTTTTGTTGATTTTTTGCAGCACTTTTTTTTTGCTGATTTTTTGCAGCACTTTAGGTACCTGATTAAAGGAATCACCAGACCATGAGAATGGCCATTGCAAAGTAGAGGTGGGATATCAGGCAAAATTAAAGGAAGCCACGAGATCGTACTGCCTACACAGGAAAGGCCTTGTGGAGCGAGGTGCTCCATGTCAGGAACACCTCTGACATTTGCAGCTAAATTGTACTCTTGAAGCAATTTTACAAAACTTCTCTGCTCGCAGCTGATAGACTGTAGCAGCAAAACACACCCCCACCACCCTTGTCCACACTACACCTAAAAAATATTATTAGGACATAATATTATATTCTCTTGGTTGTAAAAAGAAAAGACTGATGCTATGTGTTAAATCTGTAAAGAATCTAATTACTTAGGTATTTATTAAAGTTATTCACCATTTCAATTCATAGTAAGTACCTGGAGAGTTTTTGCCCCTAGATGATTTGTTTGTTGAGAATTTCTTCACATTCCTTGCAACCATTGTAGGAAATGTTGTAATCATATATGAGTAAGATGCCCTAAGACATATATGTGGAGGCAATGATTTTCTTTGAAATATATGCTATAAATAAGTCTTGATAGCGATTCTACATTTCACGGTTTCCTATATGTCAAATACAAAGTCTCATCAAGAAATAACGTACATTCAGGCTAGTGATAAATCTCCAAAATTAGAGAAGCAAGCTGTTATCCCATTCACAAAAAAATAGTGTCATCTGGTTAATGTGAGCTTCTGAGTAACCATATAGCAGAAGCTGAATTAAATATATGCTATCTCCTTGTGTTCTAACTAAATAGCTTCCAACTCCTTGGGAAGAGCTATGTAACATGGATGCGACTTGTCCTGATAAAACAATATTCTGCATTTCTCATTGTAATGGCCTTTATATCATTCTGCTCTAGTTAAAGCCAGCTCTTTCTTTTCCATCTCCTTGATTTGACTGGTTCTCAGTGTGATTCTTTGTATAGAACCCTTGTAAATTCATTAAAAAATTTTATATCTCCATAGTCCTAGTAAGTAAGAACACAGTATTGCATTTTTAGTTAGGCTCTTTAGACTTCAGATATGTGTGTGTGTGTGTGTGTGTGTGTGTGTGTGTGTGTGTGTGTGTAAAGAGAAAGAGAGAGAGAGAGAGAGAGAGAGAGAGAGCTAGACCCAGATTTAGTTCTTTTAAAAAAAAACATTTAACAATACTAAAATATGAAACAGTACTTACCATAACCTTAAAAAGAGTTTTGGGGAACATTCAACAGACTCTTTCCTGTTGTTGAGTTTCATAACGTACCTTTTTGAACTTTGTCATCCCCTTGCGTATTGTATTATACTTTCAGGAACTATGAAACTCTCCATAGGTTAAGAGACATAACCCCAAATGGGTTTCCTTCCATTGATCAGTTTTTAGTGACTCGTTATATATAAAACTATGGAAAATTTTACATCTACTAAGATCTTAGCTCCCCTAGCATGCATTCCTGGAATTTTTTTAATTGTGTTTTTTCAAGAACTATGAGAAAGATAAGCAGGATATAAAATAGTCTTTTCTAGGTCAGATGTAGGTCAGTTTGGAAATGTTCTCAAGGAATTCCTAAAATCTATTTGTGCAATTGTATAATAATGACAGTTAACTTTAGTGGGAAAAGAATGGGAGGATAAGCATAGCAAAATCCAGGTCATTTTAATGCAATGCCTTTATGTCTAAAATTTAGACAATTAAAGAGAGACCATATAGTGAAAAGTCTTCTCATCCACATCCAAAAAGTCAAGGCACAATTCTCTAAAAGATGTGACAGAAAGAATCATCCTGGACATCTGAGTCAGAGCATTAGATATGACTGCACAGTTATGATTAAGTCACTGCCCTTCTTCATGTCCTTAGATGCTTTGTCTATTTGCTTGCTTGGCCATTATAGACAAAAGGATATTTTTGTTTCCAGAGGATTATGAGAGGTACAAGAAAGTTAAGAGCTTTCCAGATTCAGACTTTACTATGGCATATGAGCACTCAGCATTTGAAAGTTTGAAGAAAAACAGAGAAAAGTAACCATGTTATTTCTGTTGTCTGTGTCTTGAGCAGACAAATTTGATGTGGATAAAGATTATAGGAAGGTGGATGAGTAATTACTAGAATGCATGTTTCTAGTTTATCCCTAATCTCAAAATTCATGGAGCCACAGAATCTACATATCTAATAGGCATCTCATTTGATTCTAGAGTAGGATCAGAGAAAACACTTTGAAAACATTAAGATATTAAGAGTATAATTAAGATAGTATGTGAAATGACTTTATTCAGAACTTAAAACACCAAGAAAAAATTAGAGAAACTTGGTCTTTATTCATTTTTATTGTGACTTTACTCTTACTTTTTCTGTAACCAACATCCTTCAGATTTCTGCTCAAATATTATTTTCTTGGTGAAGCCTTTCCAGTATACAAAACTGTAATCCATCCACTTCCCAATCTTTCCTACTCATTGTGATTTACTTTTCATCATAGCACAGATTACCACCTAGCACATTATATATTTACTTATGTTTTTGGTCTCTTTCCTTGTCCCCTTCACTATACATAAGTCTATGAGGCAGGAATTTTTTTTGTTCAATGTTGTATTCTCATTGCTTCAAATGATACTTAAAACATAGCTGTTTACTATGTGATTTCTGTATGAATGAGTAAATGAATGGAACCACTTGTTTTGATCATCTTCCTAGCTCTCTTTTCTGAGTTCTGTGTTTTGTGAGAGTAATTTATCATAGTGAGATGTATTTAAATTATTGCAGACCCAAGGAAAAAAATTATACAGACCAAAGGAAAAGAGAGAGCCACCCGTAGAAATATATGGACAACTCTGATGATATATTTTAATGTTAAGTTGACATATTGGTTTGGTTGAGGTGAGAACAGAGAAAAGTAAAAGAAAATAGGAAAGACTATTAAAGACACTTGAAAGTGGTGTATAGAACATCTATGGTAATTAAGAAATTTGCTCATGGTACATTTTAAAAATGCTTAAAAGTGGATAAGTAGAAATGTTTAAGAAGAGCTTAACTATGCTATTTTGAATATAATCAAGAGGAAAAAAAGAGTTTTTGCAAAAATGTGCTTTTTCAATAATAGTGTATATTTTCAATAGTTTTTAAATATATGCAGTTTTAATATATTGAGAGCTTTGTAAATTAATCTTCTTTAGCCTAGCTGTCTCATTTACCTGATGATTTTTGCTTTCTTAGTTTATTGCATTTCTTAAATCTACTTCTGTAGGTCAGTTCACAGCTTGCTTATTTTCCTCTTGCTCATGTCATTACACTTTGTTACTACTCTCTATTGAGCTCACCATTTCCTGTTATTGATTTCCTGTGAATTCCTCATAACAGATCTTGTAGCAGAGTACCATTGAGAAAAGTACCTGAAAATAACAAATATTTTATAAGTGGTTTCCCAGCAGAACCTTTTAGACAGTTTTTTCTCATGTTTATAATTAATTCATCATTGATTTTTTTTTCTTTATGTCCTATCTCACATTCTTATACTCCTTACGTAAGTGGTCAATCCAGTTACTAAAGTTCCTCTAATTTGTTTGTTCTGCTTATGTTTTTAAACTTTAAATGTTTAAATAATAGACCTCAGCTCAAGGTACATATCTAGTGACTACACTAGAATTAATGTTCACAGAAGGTTTTCTGTCTTTTGTGTATAGTGAAACATAAGATTGAGTGATACATTTTGGAACCTATGGTATTCTCACATGGATACTTTTTAAATTTTCACGAAGATAGGCAGAAAGAGAAGCATCTAAGAGGTGAGGGGTGAGGAAGGTACAGGACAAAACTGAGGACTGATGAAGGCATGTGATAAGAGTAGAAGCAACATTTCTCATCTTTATACTCTCACCTGAAAGTTGAGATCAGTTTCTTTAGAGGAGTAAAAAGGAAAAGTTCATACAACATTTTTTTCTAATAATTTGTTATAACTTGTTATAAACTCTAACTTTGAAATATTAATCCTATAATCAGCATCCTGTATTAGTTTATGTAGACATTTAACTTAATCTAACTCATGCATTACTAGAAGGTGTGAACTAGATTTAAAGGATCTGTTATTTCAGATTTTTCACCTACACTTAGTTTCTACATCCATGAAATGTATACTCCCATTAATAGACTAAAGATAATTTATTTCCTGTAAAGTGTTTTGAGCTCTTTTGAACAAATTTCTAAATATAGCATGACTTTGATACAACATTTTAGCTCTGCTGAAGACTTAGGAAATCACAGGCTGTATGAAAATGTCGAGTAAAACCAAGTAGTGTCTCATAGGACAGAGGAATAAAACGATTTAAAATACCATTCCCTTCTCCATCCTTTCCACATCCATATCTATGCCTCCTGTAAGAATCATATAAGGACCCACTTCTTTCATGAAACTTGCTCTGACTAACAAATGCCATGGTGTTCTGTCCCTTATTTGTCTCTTACACAGGAAATTATGGCTAGTGAACATGTCTCTCGTATTGTTATATGAACATTCCATATGGGTGTTCATCATCTTCTATAAAACTATAACCTTTTTCAGGGGAGTGTTTTTATGCTCTAAAACATAGTTTAGAAGTGTAGGGTGGATTTCACAAGTTTTAGAACAGTGAGTTTAATTTTTATTTCTAGTGAGATTCTAGAATGGACTTAGAAAACAGAACTTAGAAGGTTAATGGTTCGCAAAAAGACTGGCTAGACCCTCAGAGATGTTTTGATACATCTTAGTGATCAACATTACACGTAGGTAAGACAGAAGAATGAGGGCTGGCTCATATCTGGCTGGCAATGAGGCAGTATATTTACCTGTGAGAAGCAGCCAGTAGCCTATTTCAGGACTGTAACTTTTACTTACCTTGGCCTAGTCATCATTTTATCAGTGACTTGGTTGGATGAGGACATAAATGTCATGTTTGTTTCTTAATCTTGTGATTACACAAAGCTTGGAAGCAATCGTGAATGTGTGAGATGCACAAGTCGGGATTCAAAAAGTTTCAATAAGAGACTACCACTTTGTTCTGTACAGGTAGGACATGAGTGGATGGTTTCTTTAAACACACTTTAAGTGTGTGCTCCAGGAAATGAGTGACATGGAGGAGAAGAGAACTTGAAACCAACAGAGTATGTTTAATAGAAAAGACTCCTTAGAGGTATGATAGAATCTGTAGATATCTAAAACTATCACAAAAAGGGTAAAATAAGACCCAATGAATGTGGACAGGCAAACAGAAAAATCTTTCCAACAATTAGTACTCTTCAAAACAAAGTATTTCCCTGGATAATCCAGTGTGAAAAACTTATTGTGTCAATTTGAGGATCATGGTACTACTAAGCACATAATTATTAAAATGAATAAAAATTTAGCATTTTTTCATAATTTTATTAGATATGATTGTATACAGATGTCATCTGTTGATTATGACTGTTTCGCAAATCAACAGATTCTCTGGAAATGGACAATTAATGCAATCATCTCTTGTCTCTGGGAAGCTGACCAATAAGAGGCTAAAGAGGAGGTGGTGGTGATGATGCTGGTACATGTGTATAATAAAGAATGTTTCACTGTCATTTAAATAATGTAAATACTTTGATCTTCTTGAAACTATCCAGCAATTAATATTTTTGAAAAAAAATAAAATCAAAAACATCAAAATATGAACTTTGTAGTAGAAGAGAGCTTTACTTTCTTTTTTATGTATGTACTCACAATACATTTATTCTTTGCTTATTTTTAGGGTACCTTGAATCCTTTTTGTGTGTTATGGGATGACTCAAAAACGTAAGTGACAGATGTTTTCTTATATTACTTTGGACTAAATATTCAAAGCACATTAAGTTATTTCAACTGCCTGCTAGTCAACAGGATTATGATAAGTTACTGGGATATGACTTACACTTGGAGAGAAAACATTCCCCTTCCTTGAAACTGCAGGACTGCATGATGAATGTGTTGTGTGTGATGATGCCATCAGGTTACATCCCAAGATGGGACTGTAATACCTAATGTGTAAGACATGAATTCCATGAGGATTTTCTAAAAGCTCTGATATTTTTAAATTATGGAAGCTCAAATGATTTTTCAACATTCTGTCCTAGTAATTCAATTTAGCATTGTAGAATAAAATAGCAATCTCTATGGTTATTTAGCCAATATATTACTTTCATGACCTTGAATCTATTATTAGAGTAATGCAATATTTATATAGCCCTTCCAAATTGTTTTCTTGTATAAACATTGAGTGACATTTAATTTTCTTATTCATATATTTTATGAAAATCATAAAGACAAAAGAAAATAATTACAATAAATAAAAATGAATAATTCTTCCATGTATTTCTTTGTTTGTGCAAGTAATTGCAATATATCTGGTCAAGATTATCTTAATCTCTTTGGTAATTCTATGAATTTTAAAGTATTAAAAAGCAGAAAGATCAATTATTAAGTTTTAATTAAACACCTATACTTTAAATACTTATTATGCAGCTTTATTTTAGTGTAGTAGCCAGATAACGCAACCAGGTTTTATTTTATTTTGTTTGTTTTATATGGAAGAAAAACCAATACCAATGCATCCCGAAAGCTAATACCACCATGGGTATGCTGTCAGAGAGGGCATTATGTTGTTGGCTATTATGTATTCTAAGATTTTTCCCAATGTTCTTTACCCTAAATCTGAGGTTTTATTATTACTTGTATCTCATCAGTAGTCTAGAAGGGGACATTCTCAGACTTTCTAGGTAAAAGCAAAGCAAACCGACTGGCAATGTGCTCATTCCTATGTTACTGAAACAATTTAACCTACAGTATTTCTGTAGATGAGAAATCAATGATATTAAGCATATTTTAATGTTGTGCATAAATTGAATTCTGGTGTCTGGATATGAAGAAACAGTCTTGTATTAGTGCTATTCTGAATGGATATTTTTCACTTAATTACTTAAAAGCTCTTTGGTACTTTTGGTCACTGTAATGATTAAAAGTATAGCCCTGCAGTCAGGAAGTCCTGGGTTCAAATCTCTGCTCTACCACTTGTTGTAGTCTTTTATTTCTCTGTGCTTGGCAGATAATAACTATTCAATAAATGTTAGGCATTCTTGAAAAATATAATTGTAAAGCTCCCCATTATTCCTCACCCCAGCCCCTGGCAACAACCATTTTACTTTCTGTTTCTATTCATTTGACTACTCTACATACCTCATATAAGTGGAATCATACAATAGTTATCCTGGCTCATTTCACTGAGTGTAATATCTTCAGGGTTCATCTATGTTGTAACACATGTCGTAATTTCATTCTTCTTTAAGGCTGAATAATATTTCACTTACATACATACCACATTTTGTTTATCTGTTTTTCTGTCGATATATACTGGGTTGTTTCAAACTTTTGGCTGTTTCGAATAATGAATGCTGCTATGAATATGAGTGTACAGATATCTGTTTTGAGTCACTGCTTTCAATTCTTTGGGGTATACACCTAGAATTGGAGTTGCTGGATCATATGGTGATTGTTTAATTTTTTTGAGGAAATGCAATGCTGTTTTGTACAGTGACTGTACCATTTATATTCCCATCATCAATTTATAAGTATTCCAATTTCTTTACATCTGTATCAACACTTATTATTTTCTGTTTTTTTCTTTTTTTATATAAAAGCTATCCTAATTGGTGTGAAGTAGTATCTCATTGTGGTTTTTATTTATATTTCTGTAATGATTAGTGATTTTAGGCATTTCATGTGCTTATTTGTCCTTTGTTTACCATCTTTGGAGAAGTGTCTATTCAAATCCTTGTCCATTTTTTGTTTCATGTTTTAAATTTAATTTTTAATTTTTATTTTTATTTGCAATTATAGTTGATATTCAATATAATATTAGTTTCAGGTATACAGCATGGTGGTTAGACAGTTATATAACTTACGAAGTGATCCCCATAATAAGTCTAGTACCTACCTGGCACCATCAATAGTCATTACAATATTATTGACTATATTCCCTATGCTGTATTTACATCCATGTGACTATTTCATAACTGCCAATTTGTAATTAATTGTACAATTTGTACTTAATGATGTTTTAGGGATCCTCTAATAACCTTAGTGTCATGCAGAGAATCACAACTTGCCCTGGTAATTAGATGAGCTGGATGTCCTCATTGATGTCAGTATTTTGTCCTTTTTAAAAGTCATATAGAGAAACCATGGTAGTAAAATTTGTGTAGGCTTTCCTCTTTACCAGCAGCCAGAAAGACTCAGTAGTGTATTCTAAGGCACTGCTTAGTATGTTGTATAGCCAAGAGAATAAAATTTTACAAAACTCTATAATTGAATGTTTTTTGTTCAAGAAAAATATGCCATCTTAAAATCCTAATTATAGCTACTTGCATATCTTCATGAATAACAACCAAATTTGAAATAACTAACACTTCTATGCGTAAAGTATACTTCTTTGTTGACCCAAACAGGGGAAAGTGTTAGTTATTTCAAAAGACACTTAGGACTGTTAAAGGGATAATACAAGAAGAAACATCACTCCCCTATTTTGTGTATCTCTTGATTTCCTTTCATAGGTCATCTAGGGCGTCGTTTAATTTATAAAACCAATGGTGTTTGAAGTCAGTGTTAACCTTATGAGTCAGTCACACTCTGCTTTTTCTGACATGACTCTCATCCATTACAAAGAACATGTTAACAGTTTTACAAAACTTAACTTTAAATTTGTCCTTAAAGAACACTATTCAGTGAGAGGCGTGTTAAACTGCCTTTCAAAGCAGATTATCTCAGGAGGTCAGTGTAGTTTATGTTTCCTTGTTATATCTCAAAAGTTATCAAAAAGTTTTCCACTGTGACAGAATTCATACCCTATCATGCCTTTTGCTGGGCTGTTTCATCATTAAATTGTTTTTCTAGGTGATTTGTAAACAATGAAGGTTAAGAGAACTTTATTTCCTTTCTTCACATCTCTTCTTTAACTTTAATCATATTCATATGCATAATAGTATTATCAGTGCAATGATTCTAACATTAAGTATAAGTTCTCCAAATAGAGTTAATAGTGAAGAGATGTGGCTGCTTCTTTTTATATAAAAAAAAAGAGGTTGACTTAAATGATATTTTCAAGATTGTAGTAGTTATAAAATTATCACAAGGATATAGAGTACAGCATAGAGAAAGTAGTCAGTAGCATTGTAATGGCTATGTGGGAAGTCAAATGGGTGCTAGAGTAATCAGAAAGGATTACTTCATAAACTACACAAATGTCTAACCATTGTACTATATACCTGGAACTCAGATAAAATAAAAATTAGTTTACGGCCATACCGCCCTAAACAAACCCAATCCTGTCTGATCTCAGAAGCTAAGCAGAGGGCCTGGTTAGTACTTGGATAGAAGATCATTAGAAAGACAGGTATTGTAGGCATAAAAAATAAAAAAATAAGGAATTATAAAATGACAAGGTTCTTGCAATCTGCGGGTCAACCAAGAATTGCCTCACCTAAAAAATAAAAATTAAATTAAAATAAAATAATAAATAAAATAAAATAAAATAAAATAATAAAATAAAATAAAATAAAAAATATTTTCCATCTGATCTTGGAAACTAAGCAGAGTCAGGCTGCTTAGTACTTGGATGAGAGACCACCTAGGAAGACCAGGTGCAGTAGGCATAAAAAGTAAAAAGTGATTATAAGATGACAAGGTCCTTGCAATCTGTGAGGTCAACCAAGGGTTGCCTCACCTAAAAAATAAAAATATAAATATAAAAAAATTTCAAAAATTTAAAAAGATATAAAAATAAAGTTGAAATTAGAAGTTGTCTTTTAATTTTGGTGTAAACTATCAAGTTGCCTTTTAATCTTTTAAAATTATTTTTTAATTACAAGATAACAGTAATACATGCGTATTTTTTACTTGTTAAATTTTAAAACGTAACTGCTAAGGCAATAGGCCCCATTAATCACCACCACCTTGGGTCTCTATACCCACCCATTTCCCCAAGTAATGCCTATTTATATTTTGCTATGTATAATTTCAAGCATTCACTTATACATTGACATATGCATAAAACCATATAAAGTAACACTATATAAATATTATCATACTGTACATAACACCTGGCATCCTCAATTTTTAATTCAATAATATATTAAGAAAATTTTAAAATGTTATTATATATACTTCATTTCTTGTACCTGCTGCATTGTATAGATATATCATAATTGATCTAGTATTCCCAATATTGATTGTATTGTAGTGGTTTTCAATTTATTCTGTTCTGCAAATTATGCTTCTGTATACCTCCTTACATATCTCTCCTTGACCTGTCTCTGACCACCCTGTCCAAAGGGCACCCTGCTATTCTATTTTATATTCTTCACAGCATACTCTCTTATTTGTTTTTGTTTGCCTATTCTCTCCCTCACTAAAGAGTAAACATTGTAAAAGAGTTATTTTTCTTATTAACTACTATACTTTCAATGCCTAGTACTCTTCTTATGGCTGAGTAATAGTCCATTGTATATATGTACCACAGCTTCTTTAGCCAATCATCTGTCATAGGACACTTTGGTTGCTTCCATATCCTGGCCACTGTGAATCATGCTGCTATGAACATCGGTGTGCAAATATCTTTTCTGATATGTGTTTTCAAGCCTTTAGGGTAAATACCCAGTAGTGGAATTGCTGGATCATATGGTAGATCAATTCTTAGTTTTTGAAGAACCTCCATACTGTTTTCCATAGTGGCTGTACCAATTTGTGTCCCACCAGCAGTGTATGAGGGTTCTTTTTTCTCCATATCCTCTCCAACATTTGTTATTACTTGTCCTATTGATTATAGCTATTCTAACAGATGTGAGATGATATCTCATTGTGGTTTTGATTTGCATTTCCCTAATAGTTAGTGATGTCGAGCATCTTTTCATATATTTGTTGGCCATTTGTATTGTATGTTCTCTGGAGAGAAATGTCTGTTCAGGTCTTCTGCCCATTTTTTGATTTGATTGATTGTTTTGTTGTTGTTATTGAGTCGTATGAGTTCTTTGTGTATTTTGGATATTAGGCCCTTATCAGAGGCATTGCTGGCAAATATATTTTCCCATTCAGATGGTTGTCTCTTTACCTTGTTGATGATTTCTTTTGCTGAGCAGAAGCTTTTTAGTTTGATGCAATCCCATTTATTTATTTTTTATTTTACTTCCCTTGCTTTTAAGATCAAATTCATAAAATCCTCTTTAAGTCCAAGGTCCTTGAGTTTTGTTCCTATGTTTTCTTCTATGCATTTTATTCTTTCGGGTCTTATATTCAGGTCCTTAATTCACTTTGAGTTAATTTTGGTATATGGTGATAGACAACGGTCTAGTTTCATTCTTTTGCAGGTAGCTTTCCCATTTTCCCAGCGGCATTTATTGAAGGGGCTTTTCTTTCTCTACTGTATGTTTATCGCTTTTTTGGTCAAAAATTATTTGTCCATATAAATATGGCTTTACTTCTGGATTTTTGATTTTTTTCCACTGGTCTGTGTGTCTGTTTTGCTGCCAATACCATTGCCATTTTGATTACTGTCTCTTTGTAGTATAATTTGAAGTCGAGCACAGTGATGCCTCCAGCCTTGTTTTTTTTCTCAGGATGGCTTTAGCAATTCAGGGTCTTTTGTGCTTCCATATAAATCTGATGATTTTTTGTTCTATTTCTTTAAAAAATGCCAATGGAATTTTGATAGGGATTGCATTAAATCTGTATGATGCTTTAGGTAATGTGGTCATTTTAACTATGTTGATTCTTCCAATCCAAGAACATCTTTCCATTTCTTTGTATCTTCTTTGATTTCTTTTAATAGGGTTTTGTAGTTTTCATTATATAAGTCCTTTACATGTTTCATTAAATTTATTCCTAGATCTTTTATTCTTTTTGTTGCAATTACAAAAGTAATTATTCTTTTCACTTGTTTTTCTGATGCTTCATTATTAGAATGTAGGAGCACTGGATTTTTAAACATTGATTTTGTATCCACACATTTTATTGTATTTGCTTATTGTTTCTAGTAGTGTTCTTATGGAGTTTTCATGCTTTTCTATATAGAGATTCGTGTCATGCACAAACAGTGACAGTTTGACTTCTTTGTTTCCTATTTGGATGCCTTTTATATCTTTCTCTTGCCTGATTGCACTTGCTAGGACCTCCAATGTTATATTAAATAACATTGGTGATAGTGGACAGCCTTGCCTTGTTCCTGATCTTAGAGGGAAGGTTTTTAGTTTTTCATCATTAATTATAATGTTGGCAGAGGGCTTGTTATATATCACCTTTATTATGTTAAGGTACTTTCCTTCTATATCGATTTTGTGAAGTATTTTGATCATAAATGGATGCTGTATATTGTGGAAGGCTTTTTCTGCATCTATTGGTATGATCATATGATTCTTATTTTTTAATTCATTTATGTGGTATATCTCATTAATTGATTTGCATATGTGTTCCTGGGATGAAGCCACTTGATTGTGGTGTATAATCTTTTTAATATGTTGCTATATTCAGTTAGCTAGTATCTTATTTAAGATTTTTGCATCTGTGTCCATGAGAGATATTGGCCTATGGTGTTTTTTAGTGTGTGTTATCTTTACCAGGTTTTAGTATCAGAGTAATATTAGCTTCATAAAATGAGTTGGGAAGTATTGCCTCCTCCTTGATTTTTTTGAAGAGTTTGAGAGAAAGATATTAAATCTTCTTTGAATGTTTGGTATAATTCACTGGTAAAGCCATCTGGTCCTGAACTTTTACTTTTTGTTAGGTTTTCAGTGATTGTTTCAATTTACATACTGCTGATCAGATTTTCCAGATCTTCTTGATTCAGTCTAGGAAGACTGTATTTTTCTAAGTACTGGTCCATTTCTTCTAGGTTATTAAATTTGGTGTTATATACTTTTTTATAGTATTCTTGTATCATCCTTTGTATTTCTGCAATGTCAATCATAATTTCCCTTCTTTCATCCCTGATTTTGTTTACTTGTATCCTTTCTCTTTTTTTCTTTAGTGAGTCTAACCAGGGATTTGTCAATTTTATTACCTTCTCAAAGAACCAGCTCTTTGTCATTTTTATTTTTTCTATAGTTTCTGTTGTTGTTTTCAATTTCCTTTATTTCTGCTCTAATTTTGATTATTTCTTTTTTTTTCTGCTGACTTTAGGCCTCATTTGTTCTCCTTTTCTAGTTTTATAAGATGAAGCATTAGATTTTTTATTTGAACTTGTTCTTGCTTTTGGAGTTAGGCCTGTAATGATATAAACTTTCCTCTTATGACCGTTTTTGCCATGTCCCAAAAGTTTTTATTTGTTGTTCTATCATTATCATTTGTTTCTATGTATCTCTTGATCTTTCTTTTTATTTCATTCCTGACCCAGTTATTCTTCAGTAGCATGTCATTTAATCTCCATGTATCTGTGGTCTTCCTGATTTCTTTCTGCAGTTGATCTCTAGTTTCAAAGCATTATAATCAGAGAATATGACTGGTAGGATTTCAACCCATTTATATTTGTTGAAGCTACTTCTTGTCCCAGTATGTGGTCGATTCTTGAGAATGTTCCATGTGCACTAGAGAAGAATGTATAAGCAGCTATTTTGAGATCGAAGACCCTGTAAATGTCAATTATGTCCAGTTTGTATCATGTGTCATTTAAGGATGTTATTTCCTTATTGATTTTCTGTTTGGATGTTCTGTCCATATCCGACAGTCAGGTATTTAGTTCTCCCACTAGGATAGTCTGTTTCTCCTTTTAGTTTTGTTAGTAATTGCTTTACATTTTGGGGCTCCCTGATTGGAAGCATAGATATTAATAAATGTTATGACTTCTTGGTGCATGATACCCTTTATCATTATGAAGTGTCCCTCAGTAGCTTTCTTTACTTTTTTTAATTTTAAAGTCTATTTCTTCTGATAATAGAACTGCTACTCCTGCTTTTCTCTGAATGCCATTTGCTTGAAATATTGTTTTCCATGCTTTCACTTTGAGTCTATATTTGTCTTTGGAGCTGAGATGTGTCTCCTGGAGGCAGCGTATGTTTGGGTTTTGTTTTTTGATTCATTCTGCAACCATGTGTTTTTTATTGGAGAGTTCAGTCCATTTATATTTAGGATGATTATTGAAATATGAAGT